>JACEEZ010018663.1:15931-50931 GCA_016584305.1 Chionoecetes opilio | reverse complement strand
TACCACTTCTACCACTATTACTACCACCACTACTACTACTACTACTACTACTACTACTACTACTACCATCACAACCACCATCCATCACCACTACTACTACACCATATTTACTCGTCCTTCTTTCCTACCTTCCTGCCTTACTCCTCTTCCTCATCCTACCACCACCACTACTATCACTATTATCACCACCACCATCGCCACTACCACCACCACTACTATCACTATTATCACCACCACCATCGCCACTACCACCACCACTACTGTCACTATTATCACCACCACCATCGCCACACCACCACCACTGCTATCACTATTATCACCACCACCATCGCCACCACCACTACTATCACTATTATCACCACCACCACCACCACTGACTATCACTATTTCACCACCACCACCGCCACCACCACCACTACTATCACTATTATCACCACCACCATCGCCACTACCACCACCACTACTATCACTATTATCACCACCACCACCACTACTATCACTATTATCACCACCACCACCACTGCTATCACTATTATCACCACCACCATCGCCACTACCACCACCACTACTATCCCTATTATCACCACCACCATCGCCACCACCACCACCACTACTATCACTATTATCACCACCACAACCACTACTATCACTATTATCACCACCACCACCACTGCTATCACTATTATCATCACCACCACCGCCACCACCACCACCACTACTATCACTATTATCACCACCACCATCGCCACTACCACCACTACTATCACTATTATCACCACCACTATCGCCACTACCACCACCACCACTACTATCACTATTCCCCCCGGTGACCTGACCCGTTCTTTCCAGCGGGAGAAAGCTGCCCTGATACCCAGCAAGGCTATTAGTGGAGTGGCCAGCGATCGGTGGCCCTCCAGTGGTCCAGTGGCTTACAGGTGGCCCGATAAATGCTACAATTACGTGGTTATTAAATGCTAATGTGAACGTTGAAGGTGCGAGAGGGAGGGAGAGTTGCACGTGTGGGCTACTGTGTGTGTGTGTGTGTGTGTGGTGTGTGTGTGTGTGTGTGTGTGTGTGTGTGTGTGTGTGTGTGTGTGTGTGTGTGTGTGTGTCCTCCCATTCATACATTCTTTATTCTTGACGATCATTCATCTGGCTTTTTGTTATCTTTTCCTTATTGCTTTACACACTTCTCTTTTTTTTATCATTCAGGTTTTTGCAATGTTATCTTGTGTACAGCAAAAGATAACATAAAGATTGTAACTCCTCTTTTTTTGTCTTCATACATTTCAATTTGTTTCTCTCTCTCTTCCCCTCTCTCTCATTCTCCCCTCTCTCTCTCTCTCTCTCTCTCTCTCTCTCTCTCTCTCTCCTCTCTCTCTCTCTCTCTCCTCCTCTCTCTCTCTCTCTCTTCTCTTTGCTGAGCAACTTGGGCGCTACAATAGATGTCTATTCCTCTATCTTTTGATGGGGCAATGGGGGGGGGGCGAAGATAGAAGACATGTTGAGAGAGAGAGAGAGAGAGAGAGAGAGAGAGAGAGGGAGAAAGGAAAGGAAAGAAGAGAGAGAGAGAGAGAGAGAGAGAGAAAAGAGAGAGAGAAGAGAGACAGGGAGGGGAGAGAGGAGAGTGAGAAAAGAGAGAGAGAGAGAGAGAGAAGGAGGGGGTAAGAGAGAGGGGAGAGATGGGGAGGGGAAGAGGAGGAGGGAAGAGTGAAAAGGGAGGAGGGGGAGGGGAAGCGGGGGGGAGAGGGAATGGGGGTGGGTGAAAGCAAGGGGGGGGGTAGGAGGGGTGGGGGGAGAGGGGGTAGGGGAGGAGGGGGGGGGTTGGGGGTGATGGAGGGGGGGTTGGAGGTGATGGAGGGGGGGTTGGGGGTGACGGAGGGGGGGTTGGGGGTGATGGAGGGGGGGTTGGGGGTGATGGAGGGGGGTTGGGGGGTGATGGAAGGGGGGTTGGGGGTGATGGAGGGGGGGTTGGGGGTGATGAAGGGGGGTTGGGGGAGGTTGTTGGGGTTGCAGTGGTCGTGCTTCCATCGGGGTTACTTAAGGCAAGAATGCAACTCTCCGTTTTTATCTCTCATGCATAAATTCAACAGCGAGCTTAGTCGTCTTAGCATAATAAAGATTGATACAACACGTGATATACAGTATTATATATAACATTTACAAGACCCCCTCCGGCAGACTGGTAAAAGATATATACATGAAAAACACATGCAAAGAAGTGAACAGGAAGGAAGAAGGATGCTCGGGAATAGACGGGGAAAGACAGACAGACAAACAGACGTATGCATAGGAAGAAAGTGCAGTTATAGGTATGCAGAAAGCAAGACGTGTGGGTTTGTGTGTGGGTTTGTGTGTGGGTTTGTGTGTGGGTTTGTGTGTGGGTTTGTGTGTGGGTTTGTGTGTGGGTTTGTGTGTGGGTTTGTGTGTGGGTTTGTGTGGGTGGATGGCTGGTGGGGTAGGTTTAGTGGATGAGTGAGCGGAGGTAAGTCCAAAAACGCTTCGTGCATGCAGTGTTTTCCAACCTGAGTACGACCAGGAATTAAACCGATTATGTACCTGAGAACGGCATCCCGCGCGCCACACCTGGGCAGGGAGGAAGGGCGGGAGGGAGGGAGGGTGAAGGGGCGTATAAGGGCGTGCGGGGAGGAGGTCGTGTGTTTGGCCGTGCCGCCCCTGGACATTGCCACCACGTATTGTTCTAAACACCGCCGTGCCGGTAACTAATGGTGGCGGGCGTGACCTGTGGGGGCTTAAGCATATGCAGTGACTTTTCTGCTCAGTCGGTGCGATTTGGGATTACCGAGGGACCGAGGAGGAGGAGGAGGAGGAGGAGGAGGAGGAGGAGGTTGAGGTATGGAAGGGAAAAGGTTGTGGCGTGGTATGTAGTACGAAGGTGATCGAGGTGTGAGATGGTACTACGTAGGAGTGTGTGTGTGCATGTGTGTGTGTGTGTGTGTGTGTGTGTGTGTGTGTATGTGTGTGTGTGTGTGTGTGTGTGTGTGTGTGTGTGTGTGTGTGTGTGTGTGTGTGTGTGTGTGTGTGTGTGTGTGTATGGTGTGTGTGTTTATAACGGAAGTACTCATAAGGGGCCTTGGATTATATGAGTATAGTAGATGGAGGAAGGAAGGTGAATGATTGCGAAGGGAATACAAAGGAATCACAAACATCATCAGTCCTTTAGTTCCTGACGAGGCTGTTTGTTTATCACTGTCCTACACTAACTGTTTGTATTAGAGATAGGATGGTACAGCAGAAAGGAGGAGGAGGAGGAGGAGGAGGAGGAGGAGGAGGAGGAGGAGGAGGAGGAGGAAGAGTTAGGTGAGGGTAAATAGCCATAGATGAGGCACAAATGGGGAATTAGTGGACAGCTATAGAGGTAAGGGGAAGGGGGGGGGGGGGCAGATGGCAGGTGAGGCTGGGAATGGGCGCGCTGCAAGGTTGTGGGCGGGAGGGACACAGTGGAGCGAGTAGTGTGGGCGGGTGGGTGGGTGGGCGGTTGGACCCTCGACCTCACAATAGCCGTGACGCCCACCTGCCCCGCCGCCTTCAGATTGATTTCCCCGTGAAGCCCTGCAACAACTGGTCGTCCTAAAAACATGTCTGCAACACCCCGCAACACCTCCAGAAATATGCCTGCAACACCCCGCAACACCTTCAGAAACATGCCTGCAACACCCCGCAACACCTCCAGAAACATGCCTGTAACACCCCGCAACACCTCCAGAAACATGCCTGCAACACCTCGCAACACCTTCAGAAACATGCCTGCAACACCCCGCAACACCTTCAGAAACATGCCTGCAACACCCCGCAACACCTTCAGAAACATGCCTGCAACACCCCGCAACACCTTCAGAAACATGCCTGCAACACCCCGCAACACCTTCAGAAACATGCCTGCAACACCCCGCAACACCTCCAGAAACATGCCTGTAACACCCCGCAACACCTCCGGAAATATGCCTGTAACACCCCGCAACACCTCCAGAAACATGCCTGTAACACCCCGCAACACCTCCAGAAACATGCCTGTAACACCCCGCAACACCTCCGGAAATATGCCTGTAACACCCCGCAACACCTCCAGAAACATGCCTGCAACACCCCGCAACACCTCCAGAAACATGCCTGTAACACCCCGCAACACCTCCAGAAACATGCCTTACCATACGTAGCACAACACTCGCAACCCTAATACAAAACTTCAACACCTTAGAGACACCCATAGAAAAACATCTTAACTCACAAACACACACACACAATATAGAAACACAAACTTTATCTACGGCCACTAACACCTCTCACGACTCACATGCAACACTCAGCAACACTTCCACGCACACAACTTACCACCTCAACAGTGTATTTCAGCACCTGAGTAACACTTGAAGTACTTCGAGTCTGCGGCATCACGTGCGCCTCTTAACATCACCTCGCATCACTGACTCACACTTGAGGCATCTACTTACTACCTCTTGATCGGCGGACAACCACTTCCTGCACCCCTCGAGGCCTCTGAGCGCCGCAGGACGTCTCTCTTTATCTGTAGCACCTCACATCTCCGTCAGGTGATGAAACGACTTGATTCCCTCCCTCGCCCTATCCCGCCCTGACCGACATCTTCCCTCCACCTTCCTACGGCCATGACCCTTCTCTCTGCCCTCCCTCCTTCCTTCTCCTCTTCCTTTCGCAAGCCCCACCACCTGTTTCCTTAGTGGTAAATCTCCTTCTCTTATTAATTGAGACAGAATAAGGTGCGAAATACCAGCTCGGACACAACACTTAAAGGGTTTCTTCTGAGGTGTTTGGACACGAGGCAGGCAGGGAGGCAGGGAGGGAGGGAGAGAGGCAGGGAGGGAGGCAGGCAGGGAGGGAGGGATGTGGCAATGCAGTCGGTGTTTGTGCTAAGGGAGAGCGGCACTGAGGAGAGTTGGAGTGCAAAGTTCACCCACTAAGGAATGGTACTAGCAAAAACCTGCCATCCATGCAGCGGTTGACTTTGAGGCAATAACAACCACACCCGTGCCGCTGAATAATTTTATCTTTTCAACTGTGGTACTTGGCTCAGCTGGTATAGACGTGCGGGTACGTGCTTTTGGTAACCACGCCATGTTGGGAGGCGAAGGAGAGGGAGGGAAAACAGAGGAGGAGGACTTCTTGATAGCAGTGTAGGGCGTGTGATGTGAAGGTAAGGGTACAGACAGTCGACGCCAGATGTTACAAAGGCAAAGATGCATGACCGGGATGCAAGCTGGTGGGAAAATGACTCCGCGCTGCGTTGTAAAAGGAAAGATGGAGAGAGAGAAAAAAAGTTGATTTGCAATACACACGCCTTGGAAAAAGAAGTGGTTCCGATGATTTTATGCATTAGTATTCTGCCTTCATCTTATAATTCCAGTCCTGCATTTTCTTCCCGAACTGACTTATTTTTTCATGTTTCTCTCTCTCTGTCTCTTTTTTTTCCTCACTCCACACACACACACACACACACACACACACAGACACACACAACACACACACACACACCACACACAACACACACACACAACACACACACACCACACACACACACACCACACAGACCCACACACACACAACACACACACACAACAACACACACAACACACACACACACAACACACACCACACACACACACACACACACACACACACACGGCGATAAAATACGACGAGGAAGAGAGAGGGAGGAGGGATGTTCAGAAGATGGAAGAATGCAGATAGACGGACGAAGATTGAGAGAAGATAGAATAACGGAAAAAAAAAATACATTTACTGAAGGGAATAAAATATCAACCCAAAAGGTAAGAATACTACCAGGAAGTGAAGACAAAAAATGTATACAAATAGAAAGGGAAGAGAACGGGAAACAGTAAAACGATAGACATTGGGGAAAAAATAATGAAATCAAACCAACACAAGAAATAGGAACAGGAAAGAAGAGGAGACACAGGAGAACAAAAATAGCTAGGAGACTGATAAAAAAAAGGAAGGACCGAGCAAAAGAAAAGCTAATGGAGAGACAGAAAGGGCAGGACGGGGAGGAAAGGGACGAGGGAATGATGTAGGCAGAGTGGAAAGGTCATAGGTTGTGGAGGCAACTCGAGAACAGAGGCAGCAAGACGCGTATGGAAATGAGATGGCATTATTAGGCAACTGTACTGACCTGTGTCCAGTCCCCAGTACCTGTGTTCAGTCCCCAGTACCTGTGTCCAGTCCCCAGACCTGTGTCCAGTCCCCCAGTACCTGTGTCCAGTCCCCCAGTACCTGTGTCCAGTCCCCAGTACCTGTGTCCAGTCCCCAGTACCTGTGTCCAGTCCCCCAGTACCTGTGTCCAGTCCCCCAGTACCTGTGTCCAGTCCCCCAGTACCTGTGTCCAGTCCCCCAGTACCTGTGTCCAGTCCCCAGTACTGTGTCCAGTCCCCAGTACCTGTGTGTCCAGTACCCCCCAGTACCTGTGTCCAGTCCCCACAGTAACCTGTGTCCAGTCCCCCAGTACCTGTGTCAGTCCCCCAGTACCTGTGTCCAGTCCCCAGTACCTGTGTCCAGTCCCCAGTACCTGTGTCCAGTCCCCAGTACTGTGTCCAGTCCCCCAGTAACTGTGTCCAGTCCCCCAGTACCTGTGTCCAGTCCCCAGTACCTGTGTCCAGTCCCCAGTACCTGTGTCCAGTCCCCTAGTACCTGTGTCCAGTCCCCAGTACCTGTGTCCGTCCCCAGTACCTGTGTCCAGTCCCCAGTACCTGTGTCCAGTCCCCCAGTACCTGTGTCCAGTCCCCCAGTACCTGTGTCCAGTCCCCAGTACCTGTGTCCAGTCCCCTAGTTACCTGTGTCCAGTCCCCAGTACCTGTGTCCAGTCCCCCAGTACCTGTGTCCAGTCCCCAGTACCTGTGTCCAGTCCCCTAGTACCTGTGTCCAGTCCCCCAGTACCTGTATCAGTCCCCAGTACCTGTGTCCAGTCCCCAAGTACCTGTGTCCAGTCCCCCAGTACCTGTGTCCAGTCCCCCAGTACCTGTGTCAGTTCCCCAGTACCTGTGTCCAGTCCCCAGTACCTGTGTCCAGTCCCCTAGTACCTGTGTCCAGTCCCCAGTACCTGTGTCAGTCCCAGTACCTGTGTCCAGTCCCCAGTACCTGTGTCCAGTCCCCTAGTACCTGTGTCCAGTCCCCCAGTACCTGTGTCCAGTCCCAGTACCTGTGTCCAGTCCCCAGTACCTGTGTCCAGTCCCCGTAGTACCTGTGTCCAGTCCCCCAGTACCTGTGTCCAGTTCCCCAGTACCTGTGTCCAGTCCCCAGTACCTGTGTCCAGTCCCCCAGTACCTGTGTCCAGTCCCCCAGTACCTGTGTCCAGTCCCAGTACCTGTGTCCAGTCCCCAGTACCTGTGTCCAGTCCCCTAGTACCTGTGTCCAGTCCCCATACTGTGTCCAGTCCCCAGTACCTGTGTCCAGTCCCCAGTACTGTGTCCAGTCCCCAGTACCTGTGTCCAGTCCCCCAGTACCTGTGTCCAGTCCCCAGACCTGTGTCCAGTCCCCCAGTACCTGTGTCCAGTCCCCCAGTACCTGTGTCCAGTCCCCCAGTACCTGTGTCCAGTCCCCAGTACCTGTGTCCAGTCCCCAGTACCTGTGTCCAGTCCCCAGTACCTGTGTCCAGTCCCCCAGTACCTGTGTCCAGTCCCCCAGTACCTGTGTCCAGTCCCCAGTACCTGTGTCCAGTCCCCAGTACCTGTGTCCAGTCCCCAGTACCTGTGTCCAGTCCCCAGTACCTGTGTCCAGTCCCCCAGTACCTGTGTCCAGTCCCCAGTACCTGTGTCCAGTCCCCAGTACCTGTGTCCAGTCCCCAGTACCTGTGTCCAGTCCCCAGTACCCCCGTGTTCAGTCCCCCAGTACCTGTGTCCAGTCCCCTAGTACCTGTGTCCAGTCCCCCAGTACCTGTGTCCAGTCCCCAGTACCTGTGTCCAGTCCCCAGTACTGTGTTCACGTCCCCAGTACCTGTGTCCAGTCCCCAGTACCTGTGTCCAGTCCCCAGTACCTGTGTCCAGTCCCCAGTACCTGTGTCCAGTCCCCCAGTACCTGTGTCCAGTCCCCAGTACCTGTGTCCAGTCCCCAGTACCTGTGTCCAGTCCCCCAGTACCTGTGTCCAGTCCCCCAGTACCTGTGTCCAGTCCCACAGTACCTGTGTCCAGTCCCCAGTACCTGTGTCCAGTCCCCAGTACCTGTGTCCAGTCCCCCAGTACCTGTGTCCAGTCCCCAGTACCTGTGTCCAGTCCCCAGTACCTGTGTCCAGTCCCCAGTACCTGTGTCCAGTCCCCCCAGTACCTGTGTCCAGTCCCCAGTACTGTGTCCAGTCCCCCAGTACCTGTGTCCAGTCCCCAGTACCTGTGTCCAGTCCCCCAGTACCTGTGTCCAGTCCCCAGTACCTGTGTCCGTCCCCAGTACCTGTGTCCAGTCCCCAGTACCTGTGTCCAGTCCCCCAGTACCTGTGTCCAGTCCCCCAGTACCTGTGTCAGTCCCCCAGTACCTGTGTTCAGTCCCCCAGTACCTGTGTCCAGTCCCCAGTACCTGTGTCCAGTCCCCAGTACCTGGTCCAGTCCCCAGTACCTGTGTCCAGTCCCCAGTACCTGTGTCCAGTCCCCAGTACCTGTGTCCAGTCCCCAGTACCTGTGTCCAGTCCCCAGTACCTGTGTCCAGTCCCCAGTACCTGTGTCCAGTCCCCAGTACCTGTGTCCAGTCCCCAGTACCTGTGTCCAGTCCCCCAGTACTGTGTCCAGTCCCCCAGTACCTGTGCCAGTCCCAGTACCTGTGTCCAGTCCCCAGTACCTGTGTCCAGTCCCCAGTACCTGTGTCCAGTCCCCAGTACCTGTGTCCAGTCCCCTAGTACCTGTGTGGTCTGTCTCTATGCTTTCTCCTCCCTCTGTTCTCAGCTCCCGTTGCACTATTTATATGTAACCCGAAGCCATGATTTTAATTTACATCTTTTAATTTCAATTTCTATTCTCTAACATGACCCGTCCTCCCCCGCCACGCCTCTCCGGCTTTCCCCAGCACTGGCACACATCTTAGGCTCCCCTGCCCATCCCACCCCCCACCCCCAGCCTTTCCCGTCCAACCCCTCCCCGCCCTGTCCCACCCCAGCCCGCTGTCTCTCATCCAAGGAAGTCGGCCTTTGATTCAGTGATAGAAAAGAAAGATGTGTCCTTCATGTAGGGATTTATGTACCACACACACACACACACACACACACACACACACACACACACACACACACACACACACACGCACACACACACACACACACACACACACACACACACACACACACACACACACACACACACACACACACACACACACACACACACACACACACTCACACACACACACACTGGTGCATATCATTGACACACTGAAAGCTGCCGTCCTTGCGGGTGAGGGCGGGGTTGTGGGCGGGTGAGCGGTGACAGGTGGGTGGAAAGGCCAGGTGAAATATGGAGCGCGTGGTGGAGGCTGTGGGTGAGACGTGAGGCTGGTGAAGGTGGAGGCAGTGGAGCAGAGAAATGGTGGAGGGGCAAGAGCGATCGTGGTGTGGACTAGTGGATGGAGGAGGCGTTAAGGCTACTGAGAGGTGGAGAGATGGATGACTGGAGGGGTGGAGGGGGGGAGGAGTGGATAATGGTGGGACGGAAGGTGTTGGGCAAGGTATTGTGGCGGCGCCCTGAAGGAGGCGAGGCCGGGCGCGGTGAGGCAATGGCCCAGATGGCACTGCGGGTGGCACGCCGCGTACCAGACAGGTAGCGGCGTGTGACGCGAGGCGTGCAGTGTGCGGGACCACCTTACCCTGCCATCCCTGCCACCCTACCGATCCCTGCACGCAACACACGCATGCACGTCGCCAGGTGTGCAGCGCGGCCGAGGGCAGGGGAGATGTAGTGAGAGTAACTTGAAAATGCCAAATTCGGGGAAGGGGAAGGGCAGGCTAGTAGCCGGGCTGGGTGAGCGGCTCGCCCGCGGCCCGCTACTGTAACATGCAACCCTTCCCTCCCTCCGTCCCTCCCTCCCTCCCTTTCCCTCTCCGCGCCCGTCCTTCGCCTCCCCTGAATTACCAGGTACGCCTCGACGGCCCACAGCCGCCAGCGTCGGGTCCCGGGGTGTCGTAGCCTCGCTGTACATAAACTCATTTAGTGAATGAACAGCTTCTGGTCACGTCGTGAGAATGTGACGCCGCGTCGACCTTCCGCCCGCCTCACCGCTACCCAGACCCACGGCCGCGGCGCCGCCACAATTCCATTAATTGTCATGTTTTTTATGTGTGGTTGAGAAGTGTCAGCCGGGCCAGGGTTGGGGCGGTGGCGGTGGGCGGGGAAAGGTGGAAACTCAGAGGATTTGTGAAATGTGAAGAAAATATCGACAAGTACAAGTCAACACTGTGATGTGAAGGTAACACTGTGATGTGAAGGTCTGCGGTGTAAAGGTAATATAAGGAGGAAAGACGGCGAGGGAATGAGGGAGGGAGGGAGGCAAGGCGCCGTGCCCGAAGTCAACATCACAAACCCCTACCTGACCCCCCCACCCCAACCCTCCACCGCACGGCTGCTGCTAACACCATCCATCACGCCACCTCCAGCCTCCACCTCCCCTATTTCCCTGCCTCCTGCCCTCCCTGTGGCCTCCAAGATACGCCCTTGGCAGCCACCGTCCACCTTTTGGCCTCACCACCACCACCACCACTACCACGACCCTCTCCTCATCCTTTTATACCACTTTTCTTGAGCCTCCTCCTCCTTCTCCTCCTACTCCTCCTCCTGCTGGCCAGACGATGAGGCTTCTTGGCTTTACCCTGTCGGAGGCGTGGAGAGGCGGGAGGGAGGGAAGGGGAGGAAGGGAACAGCAGCACGGAAGGCAGCCAGGCTCACTGACGACTTATCACCTTTTCTTCCAGTTGTTTCTTTCAGTTCTTATTTTTTATTTTCTCGGTCCCGTCATTGAGCCAAGCGTGCGGCGTCGTAAAACCCGCCACGCCGTTCGTCGCCACAGCTGCGGTGGTTTTTATGATGCTCTGTTGTGTCTTTTCTATTCCTTCTGTCGTGTTTTACGATTATTGCATCTGGTCGCCGGAGGTTGTCAACACCTTTAGACCGCAAGGCGCCTCTCCCCAGGATTGTTAATGAGCGTCAAAATCATTGTATCGTTCATTCGACGCGTGAGAGTGTTATAAACCCATAATTGACACTCACACATACAATCTCACAAGGATGTGTAACACTTCAACTTAACGTAGACCTGATGTTCTTATTTGCATATGTATTGTTTGATGCACGAACGCTGCTGCCTCGGCCTCGGGGGTGCTGCCTCGGCCTCGGGGGTGCTGCCTCGGCCTCGGGGGTGCTGCCTCGGCCTCGGGGGTGCTGCCTCGGCCTCGGGGGTGCTGCCTCGCGTTAAGGAGAAGGAAGGTCATCTACGTATGGTTGTTGGCTTTGAAGAGAACAATTTAGCGATGAACAGACTGAAGGGGCTGTAACGTTATTCTTGCTGCTATGTATTGGTACGCTTGGCACAACACCCTTCCTCCTTGCGTGTCTCTCATCTCGCTGGATACTTAAATGCCCGAGTGACTGCGCGCATGTATTTTTCTATTTCTTCTCTATCTAGTAACCTAGTTTATAAGTTACCTTCCTTGAACGTAAGACAATAGAGAGCCAATTGACTGGAGGAAGAAGTCATAGTCTAGTTTATCTTTATCTTTAAAAGTATTTGGTTATGTTAGTTACATAGTTAATTATCTCTTACTTACCTTCCTTGCAATATATAATAATAGGAGGCCAGTGGAGTGGAGGTGAAAGTGACAATCTAAAACTATTTTGATGGTGGAAATTTGGGTTGGTGTCTAGCAGCTCAAGTGGAGGAGGGAAGCAAGAAGGGAAGATGAGCAGCGCCGCAATTTGTAAACTGTTAAGTGATCTTCCGCGCCAAGCTGATGACCGCCTCCCCAGGGCATTCTGAAGGGCAGGGCGGCTCTGTGTGGCAGGTAACACAGCCCCAGGGGAAGAGAGGAAAGGGTAGGAGGCTAAAAGAGTTTGTAATGCAGCAAGAAATTGAATTATTTGGAGGCAGGCAGGAGGAAGAAAGGGAGAGGAGGTAGAAAGGAGCTCATGGTGATCTCTTGGTAGGATAAACAAAAAAGGAAAGAATGATTAACGAAGTAAAGGAGGAAGACAAGAATGCTACCTAGAAGTGTTTTATGAAGTAAAGGGAAAAAGGAACAGGAGACAACGAACACGACAGGAAGAGTTGACAATCAAGATTTAGGGACACAGAAACTCGAGAATAAATAACTACAAGGAATTTTTTTTACGAACGTACAAGTATAAAATACGTAATGGTGAATGATAAATACACGCAGACACACGATGACAAATAGAAAGGAAGTCGCATATTAACTCATCTTTAAAACATGAATGAAAGGGAATGAGGGGTGTGTGAGAGAGAAAAGTGGTAACGAGGTGTTTTTGTAATACACCTGCTGCTGCTGCTGCTGCTGCTGCTGCTGCTGCTGCTGCTTCTGTTGACCTCGTGAGTTCGCTGCCCTGCTCCTCTCCCCGCCCTAACCCAAGCTGCTACTAATCCCTACAGCTTACTGACTCTCCAGCACACACACACACACACACACACACCACACACACACACACGACACCACTACACACAAACACAACAACACACGACACCACAACACATTGCACACACACAGCACACACGATTCGCACACAGCATACCACACAGACACACCCCACACACCCACACACCACACACACTCATGCACAACATTCAATTCACCCAACACCCACACACACACACCCACACACACACACACACACACCCACAACACTACACACACCACCACCACACACCCACACTCTACCATCGTCACATACAACAAGAAACTGTCTGACTTTCCTGTATGTAGGCATTTGTGTTGTCGACTTAGTTTTGCCTCCAGTGATGCCCTGTTTTTTTTTTTTTTTTTTTTTCTCTCTCTCTCTCTCTCTTCTCCTCTCTCTCTCTCTCTCTCTCTCTCTCTCTCTCTCTCTCTCTCTCTCTCTCTCTCTCTCTCTCTCTCTCTCTCTCTCTCTCTCTCTCTCCTCTCTCTCTCTCTCTCTCTCTCTCTCTCTCTCTCTCTCTCTCTCTCTCTCTCTCTCTCTCTCTCTCTCTCTCTCTCTCTCGTCTCTCTCTTACACATACCCTTTTTATCTAACCTTTCCTACACTAACTAACTTTACACTACTACACTATCTGCTTTCCCTCCCGTGCCCCAATGCTACCTTACACCTCCTCCTTGCCTTCACCGCGCTTGCCCCAGCCTCCTCCCCGCCCCCCCATGCACCTGCCTCACTCCCACCCCTCCTGCCCTCCTGCCCTCGCTTCGCTAACTCTGGGAATGGAGGAAGCAAGGTAAGGCGCCCCAGGCATAGCCGCTAACACAACACGATCGCTGCTGTAAAAAAACTACTGCTACTGCTAAATGATGCCCCATCGGCTGCCGCTGCTCCTTCGCCAGGCCGTCAGCAGCGCCACTGGGGACCTGCACTGTAACAACAATGCGTGATCAGGCCGGACAGGAGCGGGGGATTAATGTAGGATCTGGCGACGGTGGTGAGCAAGGAGGTAAAGTGAAGGGCTGCAATTGGGTGAAGGAGAGAGGGTGGATAGGTGTGAGGAGAAGGGATTTAGAGGCGAAGGAATCAAGGCATGTGAGGGGATGCAACGAGATGGAGATACAGGGGACCAAGGGTTTCCAGCGATATTAACCCCTTGAGACCCAGAACGTAATTTCCATTGTAATTTGGCCACCATTAAACGAATTTTTGTGATTTTTTTTAGCAATATTTTATAGATATGACCTGTTTAGTAGTCTTGTCGACTGACTAATTTGATATATTCAGTTACTTTTCGTAATTTTATGGCTAACAACAGACCATTTTATATAGCAAAGGAAAGATCTGGGCGTGAAGGGGTTAAGAGAAGATGGGAGAGACAGAGGAAGGGTTGGAGACAGATACAAGGGTAGGTAAGGGTTGGAGGTAAGGGTAGGTAAGGGTTGGAGGTAAGGGTAGGTAAGGGTTGGAGCTAAGGGTAGGTAAGGGTTGGAGCTAAGGGTAGGTAAGGGTTGGAGGTAAGGGTAGGTAAGGGTTGGAGCTAAGGGTAGGTAAGGGTTGGAGGTAAGGGTAGGTAAGGGTTGAGCTAAGGGTAGGTAAGGTTGGAGCTAAGGGTAGGTAAGGGTGGGCTAGGGATTAAGGGTTGGAGCTAAGGGTAGGTAAGGGTTGGAGCTAAGGTAGGTAAGGGTTGGAGGTAAGGGTAGGTAAGGGTTGGAGCTAAGGGTAGTGTAAGGGTTTGGAGGTAAGGGTAGGTAAGGTTTGGAGCTAAGGGTAGGTAAAGGGTTGGAGCTAAGGGTAGGTAAGGGTTGGAGGTAAGGGTAGGTAAGGGTAGGTAAGGTAGGTAAGGGTTGGAGCTAAGGGTAGGTAAGGGTTGAGTTGGAGGGCTGGAGAGATATGTTAGACCCTGAAGGGATGCACGGATGGATTAGTCAGGGTTGAGTCAGGGTCTAAGTCAAGACTTGTGACTCACCTGCTACTCTGGCGCCACACCGACACACCTGTACACACCGCACCCCCCCTTACCTGTGCCCCCCTCCCCTCGTCCCCCCTCCTGCCTCACACACACTGATGAGGGATGGATGCCACGTCCAAACATACTTGACTCCCCCCCCAGACACACGCACACACACACACACACATACACACACACACACACACACACGCACACAAATGTCTTTCCCTTGCCTCCTTTCCTTTTCTCCCTCGTGTTCCTTCCTTATACATCCCCTTCCCATAAGTCTTCTTCTCTGATCTCTTCCTCCACACCATCTCTATCTCCTCCTCAAAGCCCTTTCTCTTCTTTCCCGTTTTAATTCCTCCACATCCTTCCTTTCTCTCACTTACCTGCATATTCTCTCACATATTCTTCTTCCTTTAATTTATCCTCCTCCTCCTCCTCCTCGTCTTCCTCTTCGTTATCTTCCTATCTCCTTCCGTCAACATTTTTTCCTCCTGTACCATCCCCTTTCTACTTCCTTGCACCCTTCCCTTCCCCCTTCCCTTGCCCTGCCTCCCCCCTTCCCTTGCCTCGCCTCTCCCCTTCCCGCCCCCCTTCCCTTGCCCTGCCTCTCCCCTTCCCGCCCCGCCTCTCCCCCGCCTCCCTCGTAAGCCTCAGGTAATGCCGCCCCGTTTGTCCTACAGGTAATTACTTGCAGGTATTACAGTCACAAGACTCAGGTGTGGAACCGATTTGTTCTCAGGATTAGCTGTATTATTTGTCTGTTCCCTCCCTCCCTCCCTCCCTCCCTCCCTCCCTCCCTCCCTACTCCTGGCTCTTTTTTCTTCCTCTTCTGCGTTCCCTCTCCTTCTTTCCTTTTCTTTCTCCTCCTCTTTCTATCTCTTGTATTTCATCTATATTTCTCCTCCTCCTCCTCCTCCTCTTTCCTCCTCCTCTCCTCCTCCTCCTCCTCCCTCTCCTCCTCCTCCTCCTCCTCCCTCCTCCTCTCCTCCTCCTCCTCCTATTTATCATCATTACCTTGTTGTTCTTGTTGTGTATTGTGGTTCATCTTCTTCCTCTTCTTCTTCTTTTTCTTCTATATCTCCTCCTCCTCCTCCTCCTCCTCCTCCTATTCCTCTCCTCCTCCTCCTCCTCCTCTCCTCCTCCTCCTCCTCCTCCTCCTTCCTCCTCCTCCTCCTCCTCCTCCTCCTCCTCCTCCTCCACCTCCTCCTCTCTAGGTCCTATTGCTTCCTTCCTTTATGCCTTCTTCCTCCTCATCCTTTCCATGACACCCTTTTCCTCCTTCTGGTTCAAACCGCACTATCCTCCCTTTCCTCCTCCTCCTCCTCCTCCCCCTCCTCCTCCTCCTCCTCTTCCTCCTCCGCAAGTACACAATCCGCAGTGGGTTGAACGGAGCTGGGGCCTGATTGACTGCTGCTTCCCAAGAAAGCGCCAGGCAAGGCTGCCGCACCACCCGTGAACCTCCACACTGTGTTCACACCATTACAAAACACACATAACATGACCCTACTATCAAGCACTAAACCTATCCCCACAAACATAGTAGTAGTTAGCCATAGATTACAGCTTTCAACTTTCCTCACAAATTCCATGCAGTTTTTCTATACTGCATGGTATCACCTCATTTCCGGCCAGCTTCGGCTGGAGGGATGGGTGGGTGGGGAGGAGCCTTCTACTTTCCTATCCTATCTCTCTTATTATCTAGTTAGTGTAGTGTAGTTAAAGCAAACAGCCATGTAAGGACCTATTGGTCTGTTGCTGTTTGTGTTTCCTTTGTAATCCTTTGTAATCCTTGTAATCCTCCGCCCATGCCTCACACCCTCGCCAGGTTGTCCAGGTCGTCCCTTGCCTTCACATCAAGTCCAACACGACGCCGCGCGGTGTTCCCTCCGGGGCGGCGCGGCGGGGGAGCCCAGGCCCAGGACCGTCGCTGTTGGGCGGGGTGGGGCGGTGCGGGGCAGGGCGGGGTGTTAGGGACGGCTGTAAGAAGTGATTGTGAGGCGTCATACCCACAGACTACCACGGCTTGGAACGCGTCTGTAGGTGCACCCTCAGTAGTAGTAACTTCTAGGATTAACCTAACCTTGCCTAACCTAACCTAACCTAACCTAACCACTGTAGTAGCACCGTGAGACGTACAATGTCAAAGGTCTCCCTCCTTCCCCCTCTTCCCCCTCCAGCACTCGTCTCCCTCCGCAAACAGGTGTGGGAAGACCCGCGTCATGGTGCAGGTGTCACAACAGAGGTGGAGGTCGTTAGGGAGGGAAGAAGAAAAGGAAGAGCAGGAGGAGGAGGAGGAGGAGGAGGAGGGGAGGTTGGGAATATAAGGAAGGACCTGCGGACATTGTTTCAACCTCTCTCTCACCACCCCATGACCTCCTCCTCCTCCTCCACTTCCTCTGTCTCCAATATTTACAGTCTCGCTCCGGTGGTCTCCTTGGCGCGCCCCGCTCCGCTAAGTCCCGTGTTTAAAATCATCCCTCACTGAATTGAACAGTTTGCTCATAACTCCCAGCAGGTGAAGCAGAACAAAGGCGGGCAGAACAAGCAGAACAGGAGCCGCCTTGGATGAGATGATAAGCAGGGAGGTAGAGAGGCAGGCGTAGCAGTAATAAGCAGTAATAAGCAGTAATAAGCAGTAAAGGCCAGAGTGGGAACGAATCGGTCAGGACGAGAACATGATAATTAGCAAATTGGAGATCTGAATTTACTGTTGAGACTCACTAAACGAGGACAGACTCTTGTGATAATTTCTTCTCGTCTCGTGTTTACCGTCCAGTTACTCCGACCAGAAGACGAGAAGAAAAGTATGGAGGAAGAAAGAGGAATACAAGAGGATTGGACCGTGGGAAGGCAAACAGAGGGAGAGCAAGAGAGACAGAGAAAGATTAAAAGAGGAGAGAGTAATGACAGAGGAAGTAGAAGTTAATGAAGAAGATGAAGGGGATGAGCGAATGAGTTGAGATAGGAGTGACTTGCTCATGACGAGGAAGAGAAGGAGGAGGAGCAGGAGGAGGAAGAGGAGGAAATGAAAGGAGCTAAAGGATGTGAAGAGAACTACAACGGAAATAAGAGTAACAATCAAAGGAAAATGGAGATGCACCGGAAATGGGAGAAAAAAGACGAAGGAAAATAAAAAAAACAGAAATATGCAAGAAAATATATTAAAAAATGAAAAAACTATAGATTGAGGACAAAGAAAAGAGAGGAAAAGAGTGCAGAGGAGGAGTAGGAGTGAGGGAGGGAGAAGGGTGAGCAGAGGAGAGAGAAAGGGAAGGTATGGGAGGTGTGTAAGGCGTCAAATGTAACAATGGTTTGACATAGAAAAACACCGCCAAGAGTAATGAGCCACTGCCACACACGACAGCTGGAGGGAGGAGGAGAGAGGAGGAGAGGGAGATGAAGAGTAGTATAAGTGAGAGGAAGAGGAGGAGAGAGGAGGAGGGAGAAGAAGAGGAGTAGAAGTGGGAGGAAGAGGAGGAGGAGGAAGTGAAAGCATGTGTAAGGAATAAATGGGACTAGAATTGCAATTGAGACAGTTTTAAGTTCTCTTTTTTTGTCTCTCTCAATCTGTCTCTCCCTCTCTCCCCTTTCCTTAACCTTTACGTCTTTCCTCCTTACCGGTGACTAAGCTCTGCCAAAACGACACCTGCGGCCTCACAAGTCTCCTGAGTGGGCCAAGGAGGGAGGGATAGGCTATTGATGACGGGCCCCTCATTACACTACCGCAGGAGGATAAAAAAGAGAAGGGAGAGGAAAAATAAAAAAATGAGTAAAGGAGGTGGAAAAAGCGGTAGAAAGACAATCTGGTCCTTAACCCCTTGAGGCCCAGAACGTAATTTTCATTGTAATTTGGGTACCATTAGACGATTTCAATGGATATAAGCAATATTTTATAGATATGACCTGTTTAGTATCTTTGTCCGCTAGCTAATTTGGTATATTAAATCACTTTTCGTAATTTTATGGCTAACAACAGACGATTTTATATAGCAAAGGAAAGATCTGGGCGTTAAGGAGTTAATAGCAATGTGCATGGACTGGCTAGGTGAAGGTCCTCAGGTATCTCGCGCGGGGAAGGTGATTAACGGCAGGTGCAACAGGTGGTGATGGTGGTGGTGGTGGTGAGCGGCGGGACTCTACCACCACCACCACCACCACCACCACCACAAAGGCCGACTCTGTCACGCCGATGCTGAGGGTGTGAACGTCAGAACATTTTGCGCTGCGTTGGGGAGGAGGAGAGAAAGGGTGGAGTTCCGTAGGGGGGGAGGAGGGGATCCTTTAGCACCCCTTCTAACGGAAAGAAGGGAGGCGGCCTGCGAGGTGTCCAGAGGGGGGGGAGGGGAGAGGGGGAGGGTAGTAGTGGTAAAGGGCAGGGAGTGTTATTGGGGAGGGTGGGAGGGGTTAGAAGTTTTTTTTTGCAATGTTGTGGAGTCGTAGGGAAGAGAGGTGAGACTGAGGCAAACAGGCGGCACAGCAAAGGAGGAGGAGGAGGAGGAGGAGGAGGAGGAGGAGGAGGAGGAGGAGGAGGAGGAGGACTAAGAAGATAAAGAGTAGAGAAAAGAATGGGAGGATGTCAAGAGAAATTTTGTATAAGTAAAGGAGGTTAAATAGTAAATGAAACTGGCAGGGTGGATGGATGTGTGAGAAGTGTGTGTGTGTGTGTGTGTGTGTGTGTGTGTGTGTATGTGTGTGTGTGTGTGTGTGGTGGACGAGGAAGGGAAGGGGAAGGGGTGAGGGGTCAGGGCGGAACATTCCCACGAGAGGGGAGAGGAGTTGTGCCGAGTCTCCTTTGTGAATGCTTGCAACGCGCCGTCACCGATTGCATTCCGTTGACAGTTGTAGAATATCTGTCCATCTGGCAAGGGGGGGGGGGCTGGGGGGCGCATCAGATTGAGTGACGGGAGGGGTGGGGGAGGGGCTGAAGGGCTGGAGGGGGCTAGGCGATTTGGGAGGCAACTGTACCCTCTCTTATTTCCTGGTTTCCCTCCATTTCTTGTTGTCTCCCTCCCTACCTATTTACCTATCTACCTACCCGCCCTCCACCCTTCCCTTCCCTCAACAATCTCCCCTTCAATTGTCTTTTTGCCTCCAGTTACCGTTTCTCCCTCTCTCTCTCTCTCTCTCTCCCCCTCCCGCCTTTCCTTCCTCTTCGCTGTGAAATATGTAATAGTTGTTGGCTGACCACGTGTTCTTTTGCAGGAGGGAAGGAAGGGGTGGAGGCAGGGATGAAGGGGGGTTGGTGGTAGTGGTGGTGGTGGTGGTGATTGTGGTAGTGGTGGTGGTGGTGGTGGTGGTGGTGATTGTGGTGGTGGTGGTGGTGGTGGTGTGGTGGTGGTGGTGGTGTTGGTGGTGGTGATGATCAATGAGGACACCACTGTTTTGTATCAACCATCATCACCACCTCATCCTGCCAGCCATCATCACTATACCACTGCCTCGATGTACGATCAGCAAGTTCATTGCCTTACTTGTTTTCCTTCTGTTCCTTATGACTTTCTTGCTATATATATATACGTATCTTATTTTTTTTCTTCTTCTTCTTCTTTATCTTCTTCTTCTTCTTCTTCTTCTTCTTCTTCTTCTTCTTCTTCTTCTTCTTCTTCTTCTTCTCTTCTTCTTCTTCTTCTTCTTTACATTCTTCATCTTCCTTCATCTTCTGTTTATCTTCAGTTTCAATCTTCTCACCACATCCGCCATCTCCTTTACATCTATCCTCAGCACCTCAATTTTCCTCCTCCTCCTCACCTCCTCTTCCTCCTCCCTCCGTGCCAGCTGGAGCCTCGCCCACGTAAACACGCTGAGTAAGACGTGAGGTGGCGCGCCGGGAATGTGTCTGTGGCGGGACATGTGTGTGTGTGTGTGTGTGTGTGTGTGACGGCTGCCTCGTGGGAAGGACAGGGCGGGGACACCGAAATAAGGAGGAGGAATAGGATAAAGAGAGGAGATTGACTGCTGTCGATTTGTGGGCTTGTGAAGGAAGCAGGAAACATAGGACAAGCAGGACGGGTCGGGAGGGGCAGCGTGAAGGGAGGGAGGGAGGGGCAGGGCGGGGGGGCTGTCAGTCAGCGTGGCGGAGGGCGAGGGACGAGTGTAGCGGGTGGGTAGAAGGCACACCGCAAACAAGGCACTGCTGATGAGCTTTGTTATTTTGTTGTCCGGTTGCGAAGGGGCGGTGACAGGAACGGAACCGGAGAGCAACGGCGCCGAGAGGAAATTGCAGCCATCATATTGAAGTGTAATTCTGATATGCCCCGAGGAAGCACAGGGATTTTACGGTAATTGATAGATCATTCAGGCTCAAAGTGCAGAGGAAGTGACAGCGCTAGAGACATCTGGTGGCGTTAGCTTTTCAGAATTTTTCCCATTGAATTCGAGGTTACTGAACGGACAAGACGTCACCTGTGGACTCAGCTCAGCTCACGTCCCTCAGAGCAACGGGAATAAATCCGCCTCGTCCTCCTGTGACGGGGAGAGCTTGGTCAGGTCCCGCCCTAGTTAAGAGCCCTAGGAGTGGTCTGTGAGGGGCAGGTCAGGCCGCGGGGGTCAGAGGTCAGGGGTCGGGGGTCATGTCTCCACGCATTTCCCTGCCAAAGTGTGCTCCACCCACCATCTTGACATGTGGATATTTAGTTTCGCTGACTTTCACTCCTCGCAGAATGTTTGAATGATAATAAATATAACACCGCGAGGAGGACGGGGGAGGGACCACCGGGGCGGCAGAGAACCCCACACACACACACATACACACACACACACACACACACACACACGCGCACACACACACACACACACACACACACACACACACACACACACACACACACACACACACACACACACACACACACACACACACACACACACACACACACACACACACACACACACACACGCACACCTGATGGTCACATGCAAACAGACCGAGGAAGGGAACGAGGACGCGGTCAAGGGGCAGGTCAGGTGGGGGGTCAGGTCAGGTGGGGGCATGTGAAGACTCTCATTAGCCCTGCACGGCATCAACAAATCCCCTTCATCTGACTGCTTGACAGGCCACCACACACCTTCAAGTAATCGTCCAAACCATTTCATTATTCCTGATTTAATGCAGTCAAATTATAGCCATTATCGAATATATCAACAATATGTTGTCACTTTTTGCATCCAGTAAGCCGTTTTGAAATAATCTGCAAATTCCCCGAGCTTCCAAAACGCCCCTGGCGACTTGAAGAATTTTGGGTGTTTCTGATATATTATTTTGCGATACGGCACATACTTGCATCCTTATGGGTGCAACATAAATATTGGGGAGGCGGTAGCAGAGTGGTTAGCGTCTCCGACTGGCGTTCTCGGTGACCCGAGTTCGATCCCCGACGAAAGCCAAAATTTTCTGAACCAGCGAGTGGCCTAAGAACACCCATATGCCCTGCCCATTAACTCTGCCTTCGATTGCGAGTGCATCGGAGGACACAGGGGGGCGGCATGAGCCTCTAATCACAGGCGTCACTATAAAAAATCCTGCCTGCGCCACCCCGGGCGAGGGCCAACCATCACAGCCCTCAAGTGAACCTCCAGAGCCTACCATCCGAGCCCTGGGTCACTGCCTACAGGCGCTTTTGGCACAAATGTATTAAAAAAAGAAAGAAAAAAAAAAGCTGTGCCTTTCCAGAGAGCTTAGTACCCGTTTCGGACCGATACGGCCACGAGAAATGTGTGGAGAAGGTTTGTGCGCCGGGGGAAGGCAGGCTGTGGGATGCAGTTTGTCGGCCTCCCGAGACGTCATCGGCAAGTTTCGCGCCATGGCTGAAACGCGGCTGATTTTTTCCCTACGCTTTTTACAAAAGTCGTGCTTTTACGGAAAAAAGGCGTGGAAATGAATAATGTTTTGTGGAGTAGGTGTTTTGAAACGAACATTCAACATACTTATGCAAATATAAAATGGGTCTGGACGATTACTTTAATACTTGGCAGGACACCACACTCCCCTAATACTTGACAGGACACCACACCCCCCCAATACTTGACAGGACACCACACCCCCCCAATACTTGACAGGACACCACCCCCCCAATACTTGGCAGGACACCACACACCTCCCAATACTTGACAGGACACCCACCCCACCCCCCAATACTTGGCAGGACACCACACCCCCCAATACTTGGCAGGACACCACACGCCCCCAATACTTGACAGGACACCACACCCCCCAATACTTGGACAGGACACCACACCCCCCCAATACTTGGCAGGACACCACACCCCCCAATACTTGGCAGGACACCACACCCCCCCAATACTTGACAGGACACCACACGCCCCCAATACTTGGCAGGACACACCCCCCCCAATACTTGGCAGGACACCCCCCCCCCCCCAATACTTGACAGGACACCACACCCCCCCAATACTTGGCAGGACACCACACCCCCCCAATACTTGACAGGACACCACACCCCCCCAATACTTGACAGGACACCACACCCCCCCAATACTTGGCAGGACACCACACGCCCCCAATACTTGACAGGACACCACACCCCCCCCAATACTTGACAGGACACCACACCCCCCAATACTTGACAGGACACCACACCCCCCCAATACTTGGCAGGACACCACACGCCCCCAATACTTGACAGGACACCACACCCCCCAATACTTGACAGGACACCACACCCCCCCCAATACTTGACAGGACACCACACCCCCCCAATACTTGACAGGACACCACACCCCCCCAATACTTGGACAGGACACCACACCCCCCCAATACTTGACAGGACACCACACCCCCCCAATACTTGACAGAACACCACACCCCCCAATACTTGGCAGGACACCACCCCCCCCCCAATACTTGACAGGACACCACACCCCCCCCAATACTTGACAGGACACCACACCCCCCCAATACTTGGCAGGACACCACACCCCCCCAATACTTGACAGGACACCACACCCCCCCAATACTTGCAGGACACCACACCCCCCCAATACTTGACAGGACACCACACCCCCCAATACTTGACAGGACACCACACCCCCCCAATACTTGACAGGACACCACACCCCCCCAATACTTGACAGGACACCACACCCCCCAATACTTGCAGGACACCACACCCCCCCAATACTTGACAGGACACCACACCCCCCAATACTTGACAGGACACCACACCCCCCCAATACTTGGCAGGACACCACACCCCCCCAATACTTGACAGGACACCACACCCCCCAATACTTGACAGGACACCACAACCCCCCCAATACTTGACAGGACACCCACACCCCCCCAATACTTGACAGGACACCACACACCCCCAATACTTGGCAGGACACCACACCCCCCAATACTTGACAGGACACCCACACACCCCCAATACTTGACAGGACACCACACCCCCCCAATACTTGGCAGGACACCACACACCCCCAATACTTGACAGGACACCACACCCCCCCAATACTTGCAGGACACCACACCCCCCAATACTTGACAGGACACCACACCCCCCCAATACTTGACAGGACACCACACCCCCCAATACTTGACAGGACACCACACCCCCCCAATACTTGACAGGACACCACACACCCCCAATACTTGACAGGACACCACACACCCCCAATACTTGGCAGGACACCACACCGCCCCAATACTTGACAGGACACCACACCCCCCCAATACTTGCAGGACACCACACCCCCCCAATACTTGACAGGACACCACACCCCCCCAATACTTGGCAGGACACCACACCCCCCCAATACTTGACAGGACACCACACCCCCCCAATACTTGACAGGACACCACACACCCCCAATACTTGACAGGACACCACACACCCCCAATACTTGACAGGACACCACACCCCCCAATACTTGACAGGACACCACACACCCCCAATACTTGACAGGACACCACACCCCCCCAATACTTGACAGGAACCACACACCCCCAATACTTGGCAGGACATCCACACCCCCCCAATATTGCAGGACACACACCCCCCCAATACTGGCAGGACACCACACCGCCCCGCCAATACTTACAGGACACCACACCCCTCCAATACTTGGCAGACACCACACCCCCCCCAATACTTGCAGGACAACCACACCCCCCCCCCCAATACTTGACAGGACACACCACCCCCAATACTTGGCAGGACGACCACACCCCCCCAATACTTGGCAGGACACCACACCCCCCCAAACTTGGCAGGACACCACACCCCCCCCCCAATACTTGGCAGGACACCACACCCCCAATACTTGGCAGGACACCACACCCCCCCCCCCAATACTTGACAGGACACCACACACCCCCAATACTTGGCAGGACACCACACCCCCCCCCCAATACTTGGCAGGACACCACACACCCCCAATACTTGGCAGGACACCACACCCCCCCCCAATACTTGACAGGGTACCAAAGATCCTATCCTCTATGTTTATGAGTCCTTCCTTCTCCCTGTTCCACCAGCCACGCCCACCACTGACCGGCGCAGGGGCGTGGCAGGGGCAGCATCTCGGCCGCCCATCCTCTTCCATAATTAGATTAGCCGCCAGACTCGATAACGCCACGCACTCAGCCCACCACGACCCTCTAGGCGGCGACGACCTTCCGCCGCCTGGGATAGCTATCTGGGAGGCGGCGGGGCGTAGGGGAATAAAGGCAGGGAAGCAGAAGGTAGGGTAGTAGGGGAGAGGTAGGGGGTGGTAGGGGCTATCATGGCGTGGGTAGTAGCGTTGGTGGTGGTGATGGTGTTGGCGGTAATGAGTTGTGGTGGTGTTATGGTGTCTGGGTTCAAAGCGAGGGTATAAAAGTGTACATCTATGAGGCCAAGGGTATACTTTGCGTGTGTTGATGCCCGGGTTAGTTAGTATGTATGGCCGTGCAGGGTGGTGGTGTGGTGGTGGTGGTGGTGGTGTGGTGGTGTGGTGGTGGTGGTGGTGGTGGTGGTGGTGTGTGGTGTGGTGGTGGTGTGGTGTGTGGTGGTGGTGGTTGGTGTGGTGTGTGGTGGTTGTTGTGTGAGGTAGGGGTGGTGGGTGGTTGTGGTGGTGGTGGTGGTGGTGGTGGTGGTGGTGGTGGTGGGTGGGGGTGGTGGTGGTGGTGGTGGGGGTGGTGGTGGTGGTGGGGTGGTGGTGGTGTGGTGGTGTGGTGGTGGTGGTTGGGTGGTGGTGGTGGTGGTGGTGGTGGGGGTGGTGGTGGTGGTGTGGTGGTGGTGGTGGTGGTGGTGGTGGTGGTGGTGGGGTGTGGTGGTGGGTGGTGGTGGTGGTGGGGGTGGTGGTGGGGGTGGTGGTGGTGGTGGTGGTGGTGGTGGTGGTGGTGGTGGTGGTTGGGTGGGTAAAGGTATGATTTTATGATTATTTTCATTGCATTTTTCTTCAAACATAATTTACGAACGTCTCTTAACCTTTGTATAAGAAAATTGTAAGCACGGCCTTATAACTATGCATAGTCATTGAAGAAAAAAGCTTATCAGTAAAGCGACATGAAATTTTATACAGAAAACACACCGTAAATTACAGAAAACAAATAAGAATTAGTAGTAAAGATTCAGCGTTGCATTCTCTGTTCCTTTATCCGCTGACTTTGCTTTCACTTTTCAGCGTGGCTTAAAGATAGATTTTCCGTCACTCTCCACTTGATCAGGACCACGAGTAGACAACAGTGTCATGAAACTACTCCATCTTGGACTGATGAAGAGTAAGAAAGCAAGCACGGTAATATCAAAGACACAGCGGACCTATTAAGCGAGACATCAAGCAAAACAAAAATAATATGAAAACACATTTATGACTCCATCAAAACTATAAACGAACTGAAAAAAGCAGTTCAGAAAGTCGTGGTGTGAATATCTTTCTTCTTTCTCTATTCGTTGACAAGAGTAAGAGCCTTGATAACAGCCTGGATGAGGTGTGTGCAGGAAGGCAGAGGCTTGTGTCTCCGCCACGCCAGGACGTGAAGAGTAATTCACCCACGACCTGACCAAGATTAATAGACACTATATTAATTAAAAGTCTATTGATCTTGGACCTGACCACGCGCTGGACACGCGATTACCAGCTGTTAAGCCTCCGGAAAGAGCTTAGAGGTCATAGAGACCGATCTTTGAGTAAAGCTGGAATCTCACGCACCACACACACCCCATCCCGTTGCTCAAGGGGAACAAAAACTGCCCATATTTCCAAGGAAAAACTTCGAGCCGTGAACGGAGCTCAAACCTGCAGGCGTTAAGCGACACACGGGCAGTGGGTGTGGGTGTGGGTGTGGGTGTGTGTATGTCGTGACTTAAATTCATTAACTATTATTCATTCACGCACGCACACACACACACACACACACACACACACACACACACACACACAACACACACACACACACACACACACACACACACACACACACACACACACACACACACACACAACACACACACACACACACACACACACACACACACACACTTGTATAAACCAGCTTCCAGGTTTTCTTCTCTCTCTCTCTCTTCTCTCTCTCTCTCTCTCGCTCTCTCTCTCTCTCGTCTCTCTCCTCTCTCCTCTCTCTCTCTCTTCTCTCTCCTCTCTCTCTCCTCTCTCTCCTCTCTCTCTCTCTCTCTCTCTCTCTCTCTCTCTCTCTCTCTCTCCTCTCTCTCTCTCTCTCTCTCTCTCTCTCTCTCTCTCTCTCTCTCTCTCTCTCTCTCTCTCTCTCTCTCTCTCTCTCTCTCTCTCTCTCTCTCTCCTCGCTCTCTCTCTCTCTCTCTCTCTCTCTCTCTCTCTCTCTCTCTCTCTCTCTCTCTCTCTCTCTCTCTCTCTCTCTCTCTCTCTCTCCTCTCTCTCTCTCTCTCTCTCTCTCTCTCTCTCTCTCTCTCTCCTCTCTCTCTCTCTCTCTCTCTTCTCTCTTTTAACCCCTCCCACGATCCTCAGGCAAGCACCGATCACCTTTCTTCCCTCCCTCCCTCCCTCCCTCCCACCGCGCGCCTCACCTGGTATTTAAATATGCATGTTGCACTACTAATTCACAAGGTAATGACGGTAATTGCTCGTAATGGCACGGAGGCTACTGTGCTAATTGCCGGTAATAGCAATACATGGACGTGTGCAGAAAGAATAATAAGGATATTTATATGGGACAAATGTGGTACTTCCGCATGATAGCTGGAGGAGGAGGAGGAGGAGGAGGAGGAGGAGGAGGAGGAGGAGGAGGAGGAGGCGGCGGAGGAGGAGGAGGAGGAGGAGGGAGGAGGAGAGGAGGAAAGGGAGCTGTAGAGTTAGTGTAGGTGGTGGAGGGGGAAGATATGACTACTGTATGTGATGGAGGACGGTGTGGTGGTGGTGGTGGGGGTGGCGGCAGTGGTGGTGGTGGTGGTGGTGGTGGTGGTGGTGGTGAAGGTAGTGGAATACATTGATGAAGAAAGAGAAGGAGTAAGACATTTGGGGAAAGACGACACGGGGAATACACAAAGAAAAGGAGGTCAGGAGGAACCGAAAAAAAAAACGAGGAAAGACGAGGAAAGGAGGGAAAGAGGAGTGTGGGAAAGAAGAAAGGAAGAGATGGAAGTGAACAGAATCGTGAAATTTTTGTTTTACTGTGAAAACTTCCAAATGAAAATATCTTATAAGAACATAAGAAAATAAGGAAGCTACAAGAGGCCGCGAGGCCTACACGTGGTAGTTCCTGTCACCTAACACTACCTACATCCACCTTTATCCCCATCCATGAACCTATCCAGCTCCTCTTTAAAGCTCCCTAATGACTCCGCACTAACTACCTGTCTACTGAGACCATTCCATTCATTCACCACCCTATTTGTGAACCAGTTTTTCCCTATTTCCTTTCTAAATCTACGCTTTTCCAGCTTGAATCCGTTACTTCTTGTTCTACCCTGGTTAAAAGCCTAAGAAACTTTTCCTACCTCTCCTTTATTAAATCCCTTTATCCACTTAAAACTTCTATCAGATCGCCCCTTTCTCTGCGTCTCTCGAGTGAGTATAATTTTAATGACTTCAATCTCCTCTCATAACTAAAGTTACGCATCCCTTGTATCATTTTGGTCATCCTTCTCTGCACTGTTTCTAACAAGGAGAGCACTGTTTCTATCCATCCTGTAATATGGAGACCAAAACTGAACCGCATAGTCTAGGTGAGGCCTGACTAGAGCCAGATAAAGCTTTAGAATAACTTCCGCACTTCTACTTTTAACACTTCTGGTAATGAATCCTAATACTCTATTAGCTCTATTTCTGGCCTCAATACATTGTTTCCTAGGTCGGAGGTCTGGGCTCACCCTCACTCCAAGATCTTTTTCACTTTCTGATCTTTTCAGCGATACATTGCTTATGGTGTATCTATTACCAGGGTTTTTTCTACCACATTCATAACGCTGCATTTATCAATATTAAATTCCATCTGCCATCTGACTGCCCACTCGTTAAGTCTATCTAAGTCTCCCTGCAATATGTTTACATCAGACTGTGATCCTATAATCCTACCTGACTTAGTATCATCAGCAAACTTGCTGATATCACTGCTAATCCCACTATCCAAGTCGTCGTTATCAGTAACACAAGCAATGTTAAGAAGCGGGCAACCTCAACACTACCTATAGACCTTAGAGAATAACGGAGGAGGAGGAGAGGGGGAATTGGGAGATGAAGGAGGAGGAATGGGTTACTGAAAGAAGTGGAGGAGAAGGGGGAGGATGCTGGAGAAAGAGAAGGTTGAGGAGGAAGAGAGGGAGAATTAGGAGATGAAGGAGGAGGAATAGGTTGCTGAAAGAAGTATGTAGAGGAGGGGGAGGATGCTGGAGAAAGAGAAGGAGGAGGATGCTGGAGAAAGAGAAGGAGGGAGGAGGAGAAGAGGGGGGGAGGAGACGAGGAGGAGGAGGAGGAGGAGGAGGAGGAGGAGGAAGGAAGGAGCGTAGGAAAGAGCGGGAACACTGCCTCTGTCAATGTTTGTTTAACGCGTGGTGTGGCGGCCAAATCAAGCCCAGCCTCCGCCGCCCTTCCTCCGCGGGTCCCGAGGTGGCGGCCTGGTGGACCGTGTGTGTGTGTGTGTACAAACATTCCTCCCTCCAAGCCCTGGCTGCCACACCTCATTATTAGTGTTACGGATCCTGTGATGGGAGAACAACGGGCTAGAGCTACCCTTGTCCTCCCTATAGGATCTCTCTCTCTCTCTCTCTCTCTCTCTCTCTCTCTCTCCTCTCTCTCTCTCTCTCCTCTCTCCTCTCTCTCTCTCTCTCTCTCCCCTCTCCTCTCTCTCTCTCTCTCTCTCTCTCTCTCTCTCTCTCTCTCTCTCTCTCTCTCTCTCTCCCTTTTACGCCCACTTTCTCCACTTTATCAACCATGCCTTCTACACTTTTTTTTCTCTTTCTTTGTTTCTCGCACACCACTACTTGAGTCTCTTTACTCCTTCTCTCTTTGTAACCTTTTTCCTTGACATGCTCCTCCCTATATTCAATAATCTACGTATTCTTTCATATTTCCATTCTTATTCACGTAAGCACCAGGACGCCGGCTGATCCCCAAGTAGCCTGGCGGTGGGCCTCTTATTCCCTCCCTCCTATGCCCTGCTGTATTCTCCAATCCTGCCGTCAGTCCTTCGCTTATGCAGTTCTTCATAACGCCTCCTGCTGGTGTTATAATACTTCTGAAGCCCAGACGCATTATTATGGAGGGGCGAGGGGCAGGGATGGTTTTTATTCAGACTGTATACCTTTGTTGCTGATATTAATCTTTGGTCCTTGATTATGCCTCACAAGTTTCGCAGTGCTACAGACAGGGCGATGGTTTGTGGAGGGGAAATGCGTTAGCGGTGAGAGGGTGCGTTTACGGGTGGGGGTGGAGGTTGGCGTGTGAGGAACTCAGGAAGCTGGTGTTCGGTTCCCTAAGTGGCTGGCTGGTGACGGCGCCCATTGTAAGAGTATCCGATTTCCAGCGTCGGGTCGTTGTGGTCTGCGGTTGATAGCTGGTCGTGTGTCGTCCTTTAGAGCGCCGTGTTCGTCCACCTCGCCGACAGCAGTGTTTTGCCCACTTCATGAATGACATAAGATGGTTGTAGGGGTGAAGGCGGGTGTGTTGATTGAGGTATATTCATCTCAAGAGGGTGTTTATCTCACCACAGTGCCGTCGAGTGCCAGGCATGACGCAGAGGGAGTCAGTGCCAGGTGATAACGCCCCTGCCAGGGTCCTGCCACGGTAGACACACGCCGTCGCTCAGCCACCTTCCTGTTTTATTCCACCCCAGGCACTCTGAAAACGGCAGACAGGCTTTGGTATTTCCCGTTGAGGGCGTGAGTGAAGGCGGGAAGGCGCGGCGCGGGGGGTGGCGGGGGCAGGTAATGACGCGCCCGTCCCCCCGCGGCTTTGCAATTGTAACTCGTTCGACCCCCGCTGACTGGCTTGCCCTCGCAGCATAGCAATGGGCGGGCGGGTGAGGCGGGGGATGGTAATTGATCCCTGATGGAGGCGCCGCCGGGCCCTAAGTGATGTAGTGACAAACGAGGTGCAGCATTCGGGGGCACACGATTTATGAGGCTTTCGTGAGGGCGAGGTGGCGTGCGACAAGACTGGCCCGATGATTGGTACAGAGGTGAGGCGCCATATTGAGTAATACCAGGAAGGATTGGAGGTTATGGCGCGTTATATATATCGTGGCGGGGGGTCGGGGGAAGCTGGCGCGCCCCCCGGGGAGAGTGGCGGGGCTCCGGGGAGATCGCTTTCAGGCCAGACGCGAGGATTGTATTAAAAGGTAGAAGGTTTGTGGGGAGGAAAAGAGCCGTGGGTGGGGAGGAGAGAGGGAATCGAGGATAGGGTGGGAAAACAGATGAAGGGAGTGATGAGTGGACTGCGAGGAAAGACATAGCGAAGATAAACATACTAATAATGCATGGATACAGAGAGAGAGAGAGAGAGAGAGAGAGAGGAGAGAGAGAGAGAGAGAGAGAGAGAGAGAGAGGAGAGAGAGAGAGAGAGAGAGAGAGAGAGAGAGAGAGAGAGAGAGAGAGAAGAGAAGGAGAGTAGAGAGAGAAGAGAGAGATAGTAGAGAGAAAAAAAAAGAGAGAGGAGAGAGAGAGAGAGAGAGAGAGAGAGAGAGCCGAGAGAGAAGGGGAGAGAGAGCGAGAGAGAGTAGAGAGAGAGAGAGAGAGAGAGATGAGAGAGAGAGAGAGAGAGAGAGAGAGAGAGTAGAGAGAGAGAGAGAGAGAGAGAGAGAGAGAAGAGAGAGAGCGAGAGAGAGAGAGAGAGAGAGAGAGAGAGAGAAGAGAGCACTTAATAAAGAAATTAATATCAAGAAAACTAAAAAACACAAAAGTAGCACACACCTACAAGTCAGCATCCTACACACCACTACACGTCCAACATAACTTACTTCTATGCGAGCAACACTTAAAAACAACATACCAAAATGCATATCATAAAACAACAGAAACGAGGAAAAGATTATGAATACTCAGAAGGGAAGTCTGTCCTGATGAAACACACACCCACAAAAACACCACACCACCACACAACACAACACCACACAACACACACACACACCCACACACACACACACACACACAAAAAAAAACACACACACACACACGCACACACCCAAAACACACACACGACACACACCCACACACACACACACACCACACACACACACGACACACACACACAACACACACACACACACACGCACACACCCCACACAACACAACACACACACACACACCCACACACACACACACACAAGTTGTCACACCTGAATGGCTTAGTACTGAGTGACACACATACACGTAATGTCATATCAAGGGCTGGGAAAGTGCTGAAGTGCTGACACACACACACACACACACACACACACACACACAGTTGTCAGCACCTGAATGGCATAGTACTGAGTGACACACATACACGTAATGTCATATCAAGGGCTGGGAAAGTGCTGAAGTGCTGACATGGGGAAGGCAGGCAGGGCACGGGTCAAGTGCTGTCTGGCGGGGCGGGGCGGGGCGGGGCCGGGGGGGGCGGGGCTGTATTGATACGTCAGCCCGCTACTTGACACTCTTCTAATACCTCCCATACATCATACACCTGAAACGCCATACGTCTCTCTGTCTCTTCCCTCACACTATCTCCTCCTCTCTTCTACTACATCAACCCCTTCTTTTTCTAGCCCTTTCCTACCTTCCCATACATGCCTCCTCCCTCACCCTCAAGCTTTCTCCTAACCCCAAGATCCGTCACGTCTTGGACACGCCTGCCGGTTCCTCGCTACTCCTCATCCGTCACCACTAGGTCCTGGCCACGCCCCACACCTCACCCCCCTCCCTAGCCTCCCCACAGCCCCAACCATCCATACAAAACAGCCCTTACAAATATAAACACAGCATCTCGAACGCAGCTTCCACTAGAAAAAACTGGAGACAAGGGAGAGACAGGACCACACGAGTATAGATTGGAGTATGATTCTCTGCAACACAACACCCACAGCAACACTCACTACAGAAGCACAACACCTCACGCAACACCCATGGCAGTTTTATTTATATCAAATTCATACGCATATCTATAGCACCACCTTTCAGATAACACAATGCACAGAACATAACACCAAAAATAGAGCTACAACACATCACCACAACACATCTTCAACACCAACTTGTACTCAACACCTTCATTTTCATTAGTGTACCTTAACTACGGTATAAGGTTTTGTGTCCCAGCAGGCGAGGGCGTGTATACGGGGTGGGGGGGCCGGTCAGGTTATGGGGGGAGGTGCGCTATGGAGACCCCCCATCAGGAGGTAGAGGTCGTTAGGGAGAGGAGGAAGATGTAGAGAGAGGCGGCACACTGAACGACTGATGTTGCATAGAAAGAAAACATTAAAAACAGTAAAATGATAATAATGGAAATTGACCATGACTAGAAGAGGGGAGGAGGAAGTGTGAAAGGAGGAAAGAAAAAGGCATAGAGGAGGACGAGGTGAAGGGAGAGGTGTAGATGGTGTTGGTGGAATAAGTAGTAAGGGAAGAGGAAGAGGTGGAGAAGGAGGAATAGAAGGAGGAATTAAGCTAGAGAAGATAATGATGGAGGAGGAAACAGTGGAAAGAAGAAGGATGCAGATGAGGAGGAGGGATTGTAGGTAATGGTGGGAGAGGCAGTAGTGGAGGAGGAGGAGGAGGAGGAGGAGGAGAGGAGGAGGAGGAGGAGGAGGAGGAGGAATCACGGTGGAGCAGGTGTAGCATCCACTACCTCACCCGTGATGGATGAAGTGGCGCCCTCACGCTTTCCTGACACCCTTTGAACCATTCACCTCCCGGGGAACCACACGCTCCTCACCCACGCCCTTCACCCTACACGCCCTGCCAGCACCCACACGCCCTGCCACCACCTACATGCACCCTTCCACCACCGTGTGGACAGGTAGCATCCAGGTGACGTAAGAGGCCTCAGGTAGGGAGCGTGAAATACACTTGGATGCCACTTAATGCTTTCCTATGCTATCAAGATCCGGTGAGACCCTAATCCCAGGGCCTGTGTATCAGTGTTGGGGATCAGCGGCCTTATCAGCCCGGCAGACGCCACTCAGGGCAGGTAAAGGGAGGGTGCTTAAGCCGCCCTCACGAAGGCTCTGAACGGGATACTGAAGAAGGCGTTGAAGGACAAAGTATAGTTGTATGTATGTATATATGTTATCAATAGTTCAGTTTTTGTGTGTTTTTCTATCAGATGACTCCATATAAGGTTTATAAATTTGTATAAAAAGTTACAAAGTGCTACTCAACCCCTCGCCCTCCAAAAAAAAGAAAAAAAGTGGTTATGTGAGAATTAAGAAGATTAGGGTAATTTTCGTGTTATAGACTTGAATTGATCTTATTCTTCTTGACCTTATCTGATATGGGCTGTTGTGAGGGGAAGGATTTTTTTTTTTAGCAGTGTCTCTGATGGTATATATATATATATATATATATATATATATATTAGGGATTGTGTTTATGTGCCTTGTTTTTAATTTGATGTCATTACGCGAACACTATTGTAAGCCTTTCATTAAGCTTTGATTCATGCACTATTTGATGATCATTCTGTTCAGATACCAAAATAATACCTACCGTGTGAACATCATGTAATATTTTCTTTTTATTATATTTCTATTGTTTCGTGAATCACATATTTTCCCTTTTTGCTTGTTGGAAAGTATTGCTTTACCTACGTGATTATATTTTGTTATTAAAAAAATTTCATAATATTTTTTTTGATGGATGTGTTTTGGGGCCAACATTTAGGGAGATTTTAAACAACTTTAGGTCACTATATGGGCAGGGGTGTTTTTTTTTTTTTTTTTTCTCTCTCTCTCTCTCTCTCTTCTCTCT
>JACEEZ010018663.1:7500-11478 GCA_016584305.1 Chionoecetes opilio | reverse complement strand
CCTTTTTTCGGGCCTCTAATCCTCCTTCTCCTCCTCCCCCCTCCCTCCTCCCCCTCCTCCTTCACCCCCCCTCCACCGACTCGTTACCTCACCAAAACCTCAAGGCCTTCATTCTTCACTTAGGGGCTCTTGTTTGTGATATAAAGAGCCGTTGCATTTGCATGAGAATTAATTTTCCCCAAGATTGTTTGATTACGGCATCCTTTCAGTGAAGGTTAATTGTTTATTTTCCTGAGTGTGTTTTTTTTATGGTGGACTGATTGGTGGGCGCTTGAAGTATTGCAGGCGTGAGGCGGTGCATAGGAGGGCGTGCTCTTGTTTTGTAGGTGTGCGGGCGTAGACTGTGCGTGTGTGTTGGGTTAGGTTACTGTGTGTGTGTGTGTGGTGTGTATGTGTGTGTGTGTGTGTGTGTGTGTGTGTGTTGTGGATTTGCTATGTGCTATGTTATGAGTTCATGTGTTTTACTGTGATGTGAGGTATAAATAGGGTGTATCATTTAAGTCTATAGTTTAACAACGCTAAACATGAATCGACACTATACGTAAATGACAGGAAAACGTGTTCGTATCCATAAGAATAAAAAAAGATAAGTTCTGGGTTCACCTATCACGAGAAAGGCCTTGAACTCACTATACAAAAATAATATACAAACTGGTTAATAGACGGATCAGTGAATATATGAGAGAAGAGGACTTACACACACACAACACACACACACACACACACACCACACACACACACACACACACACACACACACACACACACACACACACACACACACACACACACACACACACACACACACACACACACACACACACACACGTCATTCTCTCTGTAGATGCTGTTGCTCTTCTCGTGACCCTTTGGAGGAGGAGAAAGGAATGGGGAAGGGGAGTAAGGGGGAAGGGGAGGAAGGAAGGAAGGGCGTGATGCAGGGGCGAGATAAACCCTTTAGAGGAGGGGGCCCATAGAGAGAGAGAGAAGAGGAGAGAAAAAGGGAGAGGGGGAGAGAGAGAGAGAGAGGAGAGAGAGGAGAGAGAGAGAGAGAAGGGAGAGAGAGGGGAGAGGGGAGAGAGAGAGAGAGAGAGAGAGAAGAGAGAGAGGAGAGAGGGGAGAGAGAGAGAGGGGAAGAGAGAGAGAGAGAGAGGAGAGAGAGAGAGGGGAAAAGAGAGAAAAAGAGGGGGAGAGAGAGAGAGAGAGAGAGAGGGGAGAAAAAAATCATAAAAAAAAAAATGAATTGACTGAGGAAGATTGAAGACTGTGAGAAGAGGAATAAAAACCTTAATAATAATGGCCGAGGTAAAAAATAGATGTGATGAAATAAGACGAAGAAAACAAAAACAAAAAATGATGCAAAATCTTAATGGAGAAGAAGGCAGAGGGATAGAAGAGGAGGGCAAAGGGAATAGAACATAGAAGATAGTGGTAGAGAGATGATTAGAATAGGAGAAGAGAGAAAGGGAAGGGGGGGGGAGGAAGGGGGAGGAATAAGAGAGTAGACGGAGAGAGAGAAAGAAGGGAAGGAGAAGAAGGAGAACGGGAGATAAAGAAGAGGGGGAGGAGAGAGAAAAGCGAAGTGAAGGAAATAGAAGAGAGAAAAATGAAAAGGAAAAATAATACAAACTAGCAAAGAAAAAGAGAGGCGAGAGGAGGAGAAAAAAAGGGAAAAGGAGAGGAAGAAGAGGGAAGAAAGAGAGAGAGAGAGAGAGAGAGAGAGAGAGAGAGAGAGAGAGAGAGAGAGAGAGAGAGAGAGAGAGAGAGAGAGAGAGAGAGAGAGAGAGAGAGAGAGAGAGAGAGAGAGTAAGAAGTTGAAGTAAGGAAAGAAGAGGGGAAAGAGAGAGAGAGAAAGGAAGAAGAGGAAATAGACGAAGAAGATTGATTGATTGATTGTTTATCTTATTAGGCTTAACATAACATACATAAAGTTGATTATACATTAATAATTATATACAAGCCGCGGTCCATTGAGCCGAGACTCTTTATGGACCTGATGCCTTAGATTTTTTTAAATTACAACAGTCGTGGAAACGCGTGGCCTTTAGTATCGAATATGTCATAAAAAAAAAAAATAATATATGAATATGGGTTCATTTAAATTGTTATAATAGAAGAAGAGAAAGAAGGGGGATGGGGAGATGGGAAGAGGAAGAGGAGGAAGAGGAGGCAGGAAGGGTTACAGTGGTGGGCTCTTTCCTTCACCACGGGGTCACTTTGTCTCATCTTATCTGGCTGACCTGTCTGTTGTGGTCACCCCAACCAATAAGTCTAGCTTTGTCTCCACCCCTCCCACCCCCTCCACCCCCCCCCCTTCATCACCCTCCACCCACCCACCTTCCTTCCTCCTTCCACCCCATTCCTTCCACCCCATTCCTTCCACCCTCCTCCTTCCACCCTCCACCCATCCATCCTTATCCACCCACCCACCACCCACTTCTTCCCATCCTCCCTCGCAACCTCCCGGGGCAAAGGGGGGGGGGGAAAAAAAGAGAGGAGGGGAGAGAGAGAGAGATGGAGATGAGGGGAGAGACGGGAGAAGGGGGGGGAGGAAGAGAGAGGAGGGAGAGAAAAGAGAGAGAAAAGGGGGGTGTTGAAATTGAAATATAGGTGAGGAAAATGAAATATTAATTCAGAACTTCGCTATCCTGTATAAACGAATCCTAGTACTTTTTTTTTACGTTGAATTTTTTTTTTTTACTGTGAGGAACATCGCGGCAAACATGGCACCATTAAATTGTATTGTTTCTGATTGACAAAGGATGATGAATGAGGGAGAAGTCAACGGTGGTAATGGGGCCGGAGAAAAATGTTGTCAGACGCGTGTGACTTTGATGAAAACATGCAAAGAATTCCCAAATAATAATAGATGAAATAAATAAATAAAAATTGTCAGATAAATATACAACAGAAAAAAAACATAAAAAGGGAATCTTAACAATACTTTTCCAAATCTGAGAGACACTTTCGTTAGCAAATTAAGAATCATAGTTAATATCCCAGGAATTGCATAGTTATTAAAGAACAGATGAGTGGTAGTGCTATAGGAAAAGCTTGAGTGGTAGTGTTATAGGAAAAGCTTGAGTGGTAGTGTTATAGGAAAAGCTTGAGTGGTAGTGTTATAGGAAAAGCTTGAGTGGTAGTGTTATAGGAAAAGCTTGAGTGGTAGTGTTATAGGAAAAGGCTTGGAGTGGTAGTGTTATAGGAAAAGTTTGAGTGGTAGTGTTATAGGAAAAGCTTGAGTGGTAGTGTTATAGGAAAAGCTTGAGTGGTAGTGTTAAGGAAAAGCTGAGTGGTAGTGTTATAGGAAAAGCTTGAGTGGTAGTGTTATAGGAAAACTTGAGGTTAGTGTTATAGGGAAAACTTGAGTGTAGTGTTATAGGAAAAGCTGAGTGGTAGTGTTTTAGGAAAAGCTGAGTGGTATGTTTAGGGGAAAACTTTAGTGTAGTGTTATAGGAAAAAGCTTGAGGGGAGTGTTATAGGAAAAGCTTGAGTGGTAGTGTTATAGGAAAAGCTTGAGTGGTAGTGTTATAGGAAAAGCTTGAGTGGTAGTGTTATAGGAAAAGCTTGAGTGGTAGTGTTACAGGAAAAGCTTGAGTGGTAGTGTTATAGGAAAAGCTTGAGTGGGATGTTATAGGAAAGTTGAGTGTAAGTGTTTATAGGAAATGAGGTAGGTGTTGGAAAAGTGGGGTTTTGAAATTATGATTAAAGCTTTGTATTGAGTGGAATGTTATAGGAAAAGCTTGAGTGGTAATGTTATAGGAAAAGCTTGAGTGGTAGTGTTATAGGAAAAGCTTGAGTGGTAGTGTTATAGGAAAAGCTTGAGTGGTAGTGTTATAGGAAAAGCTTGAGTGGTAGTGTTATAGGAAAAGCTTGAGTGGTAGTGTTATAGGAAAAGCTTGAGTGGTAGTGTTATAGGAAAAGCTTGAGTGGTAGTGTTATAGGAAAAGCTTTGGAGTGAAAAGTTTTAGTGTTATAG
>JACEEZ010018663.1:0-2500 GCA_016584305.1 Chionoecetes opilio | reverse complement strand
CCTAACTCTTCCTGCACCAATGTGTGTGTGTGTGTGTGTGTGTGTGTGTGTGTGTGTGTGTGTGTGTGTGTGTGTGTGTGTGTGTGTGTGTGTGCCCGCGTGCGTTCGTTTGTGCCATAACTTTCCCAAAGTGTTTCCTGTTCCTCGATAGAGCTGGTAGTTAAGGGTAAGAAATATTGGACTGCGATTGTAGCGGCCGCGCAGCCGCCCCGCGTCCCTTGCTGTCGTGGGTGTGGGCGTCCAGGAGTACGCCGACGGCCGCGATAACCAGCCCGGCCTGGCGACGGCTGGTGGTGCGGGGCCGAGGGTGCGAGGGCACGCCGGTAATGTCCAAACTTTAAGTTGAAATATTGGTGTTATTATTTAGCTTGAAGCCCCGTGTTAGGCGCCCCGGGGACACACTACCGGATGCCTGCCTCGCGTCTCCCGCCACAGCATAGTAATGTGCTCTGCTGCTGCTGCTGCTGCTGCTGCGCCCTTTGTCCCACCACTAGCAGCTGCCAATAGGCCTAAGGCACACTTCCACAGGCCTCCCTGTGGTGAGGGACGCCCCCGATGAGCTGCAGATACGCGGCCCGTAGCGGCACCCCCTGGCTCCTCAAGCACACACTGCCGCCCCCCGCCTGGCGCAGGGAGGCTGACAGGGAGGCTGGGCGGCGGGATTAGTGGCCGCTCACACTCGCCCGAGCTGCTCTTTTTTTATGTTTTCTTCTTCATGTGCGTGATTCAGCCGACATGGCGGCGCGGATGTCGCGTCGTGACCCTCGTTAAGGTCACTGCCGGTGGTTCCGCTTCCCAAGCCCCCCAGGCAGCCTGGCTCACCGTGTTGCTGTGGTGGTGGTGGTACAGACGTGTGTTCCCACGCAGCGTCTTGCCGGGAGGAGAACCGCCGTTGTGTTACTGCTGACTCCACACTCCGCCGAACCGCCACACGCTTCTCAGAACCTTGCTTTGTTGTTTTGTTTATGTGTCGGGGTGGGAGGTGTGGTAGTGAGGGGGTGGTGGAGTGACAGTGGGGGGAACGGGCGGGGTGAAGGGTGGAGGTGGAGGTGGGATGGGGTGGTAAGAGAGGGGGCGGATTGCAGTGAAGAGGTTGGGACGATCTCAGATCACCAGTGGGAGCCTGTGGCTTGCATTGTCGCGTCCCGGACATTGCTGGGGTCTGGATGGCGGTGCCGCGGCCGAGGGTCATAAAGGCAGAAAGCAGGTGCCCCCGGCGCGCGGGGGGCGGGACCCGTGGGGCGGGACCCGTGGGGCGGGACCCGTGGGGCGGGACCCGTGGGGCGGGGCGGGGGGGGAGCGGCGTGCATGCCGGGCAGCAGTATCAGCGCACCTCCGCCAGACACCATCCCCGATTGGATAATAAAATCATGGGAGGTCGTAGCCGCTGGGGCAGCCGGCCAGTATGTAGATGATAGCGGTGATAGGGCGAGGCGTCACGGGGGGCGACGTGACCCGCCGCGCTGGCCACCCGATACTTGGCGACACAACCACTGCTGCTGCTGCTGTTGCTGCTGCTGTTCAAGTGCAGCTGGTCTGGTACTCCTTGCCTGAGGCAGCAGATGGCCAGACACCTTGCGAGGACGGACACTCAGCCAGCCGCATGTTGTGGTTAGGGTGTGCACAAGGCCTCCAGGTCAGTCAGTATTGTTTTGTGGAGGCAGCGAGGCGTGCGGCGCGCCGTGGCCCAGGAGGCGTACAGGCAGGGGCCCCATGGCGGGCGTCCTGCCTGGGAGCTGCGTCACCTGCCGGGCCCTGATCACGCTTATCGCTCCACCTCTGTCTCTCTGCGGCCTTATAATGTTTACCCTCAGCCCTTGCTGTCTTGGCCGACGCGCCACTACGTCCCGCGGCCACCATGCACTTGGCGTCACGCGGACCTCGGCAGGCGGCGGTGAGGCGAAGGCCATGACTCGCACTGTTCCCTCCTCGCCCTTTCCCGAGGCACTAATCTCAGGCTGCTTCCACGAGGGCGAGGGGGCGGTGGGCGCCTCGCCCCAGTGTCACACTGCTGCCGTTACCGCACCTTGGGGACACGGCGTCCTACGGGGCGGCGCCGACACGGAAACGCGCCTTTATAAACACGAGGGAAAGTCTTCCTTCCATTAACCCTTTGACAACCTTTTTAGTTTTAAGACAAAATTACAAAACATGAATTATGAGAAGCTATTCTAATGCTCATTTTCCGTCAGCCTTTAAACAACTTCCCTTTTTTTGTGTAAAACGTTGTAATGAATTGAATTCTGAGACATGTCTCTAATACATTTTTTTCTGTTACAGGTGAGTGGCCTCGTGAGACGGCCGGATGCTGGGCCGACAGGTGAGAGCGTCGGGGGGGGGGGTGGGGGGGCAGTAGTGAACCCTGCAGCAAGAAGCTCTGGGGCGGTGTGTACAGGTTATGGACATTATACGGAACACAAACACAACAAGAAAAACACCCACACACATCTCCACCATTTCTCATCCCACACACCCCAGCCCCTCCAACCAACCACAATTT
>JACEEZ010018662.1:128089-152631 GCA_016584305.1 Chionoecetes opilio | reverse complement strand
CTGGGGAGGACAAAGATCCGAATCTTAAAGTCGCTTGTGAATCCCTGTCCTACTATATAGTTGTGAGACATGACACTAAATAGCGATTTGAAGAGACGAATCGATGCCTTTGGTAATAAGTGTCTTCGCAGAATCATGGGGTATAGCTGGGATGATTTTGTGTCAAATCAGCGATTGCACCCTGAGACTGAATCGAGGCCTATTACCTGCACAGTCCGTCAATGCCAACTTCGGCTATATGGGGATGTGGCACGCTACCCTGAACCCGATTCCCACCGGGTTGTATCTGTAAGAGACAATCCGGCGTGGAGGAGGCAAAGGGGGCACCCACAAGGCTCGTGGCTGAGGCAAGTTGATGTTTCTGGTCGAGATGTGAATGGTATGGAGAAGGAGCCTGCATGGGGATTCGCGCGTGGTGACCCACGGGACTGGCGTCGTAGGGTGGGCGAGGCGACGCGTCCCCCAGCGTATACCCCCAATGATTGATTGATTGATTGTCCTTGATTACTTGGAGATCACTGGTGATTTTATTACCTTCAGTTACCAGTTTATTTTGTTCATTTTTTTCAATTTCGATCACAACTATATTTTTTCTTTCTTTAACCGGAATTGTATTTCTACTTCGGGTTGTCTGAAAATATTCGTTCCCTGGATGGGTGGGCGTGCATGTGCTGCGTTGTGTTATGTTATGTTATGTTATGTTGTGTTGTGTTGTGTTGTTTGTGTTTGTTTGTTTGTTGGTTGTGTTGGTTGTGTTGTTTGTTTGTGTTGTTTGGTTGTGTTAATTGTGTTTGTGTGTTGTGCTGCGTAGGGTTGTATTTTTTGTTTTGATCCGGTGTGTGTGTGTTTCAGTGTTGGGTGTCACCATCTCAAGTGACGCTTAAGTGTTTAAATTGAATGTAATACTTCCTTCTACGGTCGAGGTCTAGAGGTATAAAGTCCTGCCTGATGTTTGGTTGCTACGCTGGGGGTTGCTACGCTGGGTCTCTCTCTCTCTCTCGTCTTTTCTCGTCTCTCTCTCTCTGTCTTTCTCGTCCTCTCTCCTCTCTCTCTTCTCTCTTCCCTTCTCTCTCTTCTCCTCCGTCTCTCTCTCTCTCTCTCTCTCTCTCTCCCCCGTCTCACCCTCTCTCTCTCTCTCTCTCTCTCTCTCTCTCTCCTCTCTCTCTCTCTCTCTCTCTCTCCCTCTCTCCTCTCTCTCTCTCTCCCCTTCTCCTCTCTCTCTCTCTCCTCTCCTCTCTCTCTCCTCCTCTCTCTCTCTCTCTCTTTTCCTCTCTCTCTCTCTCTCTCTCTCTCTCTCCCCTCCCTCTCTCTCTCTCTCTCTCTCTCCTCTCTTTCGTCTTCTCTCTCTCTCTCTCTCCCCTCTCTCTCTCTCTCTCTCTCGTCTCTCTCCTCTCTCTTCCTCTCTCCTCTCTCTCTCCTCCTATCTCTCTCTTCCATTATGTAAGATAAATTATAAATGTGGAGCATTTCCTCTTAATTTTATGCAAGCTGTGAAGTGACAAAGAAAATTATAAAACTTCTAACAACATTACCCTATGATCACAATCTGATTCAACTTAAAACTTTATGAACATTACTGAAAGACCGGAGGATGAAAATAATATTTGATAACTATTTAACAATTTTGAAGAAAAAAAAGAATGACGATAAAAAAGTAAGCCTTTAAGTTTTGAGCAATCAGGATATTAAATAAAATAAGAGGACAACTGGAAGAGGATCCGGACATACGAACCCGAAATACGTTTGGGAGCCATTACAAAGACAGTCTCGCCACATCATCTAGCATGCGTGTATTCGTGTGTATGTGTGTGTGTGTGTGTGTGTGTGTGTGTGTGTGTGTGTGTGGTGTGTGTGTGTGTGTGTGTGTGTGTGTGTGTGTGTGTGTGTTCTTACCTAATTGTACTTTTTACAATCAAGCTCGTACAATGTCTTGTCTTTTACACATTATTCTCAATTAAATATATTATATATATATATAATATATCTAATTACAATTTATATTTATATTAACTATATATATATCATAATTTTATATATATATATATATATATATATATAATATATATATATATATATATATTCTATATATATATATATATATAATATATTATATATATATATATATATATATATATATATATATATTAAATTCTCTCTCTCTCTCCACCAATGTTCACTTCTCTCATCATTTCATCACGGTCTCCTCCTCCACAGGTTAGCTCCCAGATAGGAATGTTTTTCACCAGGAAGCCTCCCGTTGCGCTCCTGTTCAATGAAAGGACTTGTTAGCAATTTCAAGACGGTAAAAAAGCTTCAACCTTCCAACATTTTTCCACCTTACCTTGCTTTCTCGGAGACTCGTTGCTTCAAATCCCGCTGCGGAAGGCTTCGACACGATCCAAACGCTGCTATTGGCCAGCCGCGCCCTGATTGTTTCGTTTTGGGTTCTGTGTCAAGTATCGCTGCGCCTCGGGTTTACTTTACGTTCCAATGAGACATCTTTCCTCCCATTGGGTTCTGACGAGTCTCTGCTTTTATGAGTTTCCGAGGCAGCTTTGATGCCGTGATGGGGAACGAGGTTATCTATAGTATCTTCTGGTTGTGATAGTTTTCGGTTCCAATCCAATATTTTTATCTACGTAGCGTTTGTTTTCTTCTTCACTGAAATCTTCAGATCTGTTGAGTCCAGTTAAATTTATTGGGGTTTTCGAGTGAATGGTGATTCATATGATCTCTCTCTTTTTCTCTCGCTGCATAAATATGCAGGTAAAGGAGCGTAACAAATATTGAAGAAGATGTTGCCTCTATTTCCTCCTTCATCTCTTCATCCTCAGATCTTGCATCATTTTTTATTCTATTATCTGTCTTTATTTTCACTTTCCTCTCTCTCTCTCTCTCTCTCTCTCTCTCTCTCTCTCTCTCTCTCTCTCTCTCTCTCTCTCTCTCTCTCTCTCTCTCTCTCTCTCTCTCTCTCTCTCTCTCTCTCTCTCTTTAACTCAATTCACTATCTTCCCTGATATAATTTTCCACATTTCTTTCGCTTCATGTCTGTATCCCATCTCCGCCTAGCAGTCTGCCAGTTTGCTATCTCTTCGCTCTAATTTCACTTATCCGGTCCTTCTCCTTTTTTTATAATTATCCAATTTTATTGTTGTCCTTTTATTATCTTCTGCCGCCGACTCTGAATCATACACTTCCCCCCTCCCCCCCAAAAAAAAACAATACTCCAATAACCGAGAATAACAAAAAATATATGATCAATATTATTATCACTAATGAAAAAAATACTGATAATAATGACTATTATTACTAATGATAATGAAGATACTAATGACAATGATGACAATTATGATATTAATATCAACGAAATAAATAATAATAACAATAACTCCCCCGCACCACAGCCACCACCACTACCACCACCACACCCTACCCCGCACCACCACCACCACCACACCCTCACCCGCTTCACCAACACCACCACCACCACACCCTGCCCCGCACCACCACCACCAACACCACCCTGCCAACACTTCTCACAGCCACACACATCCGCCGCCGTGTCGCAGGGTTAATGCAGCACTGAATTATATTACAGTTTCATGTTACGAATGGATTAAGACACGTGTTACACCTGTTATGTTAAAGTGTTGCACACTTGTTCTGAATGTGTTTTTGCCTGCTTCTAAATACTTGTTTTTCGTACTTCTTTCATTATTGCTGAACACGAGAATGACTTGTTGGGCAGAATTTTTTTTTTTTTTTTTTTTTACATCTTGGCCTATAGCGCCTGTAGGCAGTGATAATACTGTAGTGACCTATTATGATAGTAGGCCCTGGAGGCTCACTTGAGGGCTGTGATGGTTGGCCCTCGCCCGTGGTGGCACAGGCAGGATTTTTATAGTGACGCCTGTGATTAGAGACTCATGCCGCCCCCTTGTGTCCTCCGATGCACTCGCAATCGAAGGTAGAGTTAATGGGCAGGGCATGTGGGTGTTCTTAGGCCACTAGACGATGCAGAAATATTTCAAGTGGATTTATGGGTCTCACTCGGGATGATCAAACTCGGTCTTCGAGAACGCCACCTGGTGACGCTAACCACTCCGCTACCGCCTCACCCATTTAAAAAGAGTTTTAGTTTTCTTTGATGTTGGGAAGGAAATCTACCATGCATAGGCATTTAATGCTATGAAATATATTTTTTCGTTTCATATATACATTAAGTGCTTTTTACGGTGTTATTTCGAAATCTAATATTCTTATGTAATGCCAAGAGGTAATACGAGGATTTGAGGACAGTTACTGCATGGCGTACTTCTGTACCAATATGGGTGAGTGTTTTGTCATTACCTTCCTCCATCCCCTCCCAGTAACACCCTGTCACCTTTCTCTCACCCTGCCATCCTTCCCTCATACCTTCTTCACCTTCCTGGCTCTCCCATTCACCACCTCAGGGAAGCAACACACAACTTACTTTCCCTTTAAACAACACTGACAAACACACAAGTACAACCGCTCCCGCTTGTCCTGTGGCAAGATCTACTGACCCGTCTGTGAAGATAGTGAGGGAGGCAGGGGTCGTCAAATCCTCCATGACCTGACGCATTTCCAGGCGTAGGGCAGCGGGGAGCCAGTGTGCCTTTGGGCGCTCAAGACTGTGGAGTGATGTGGTGACTGGAGGAGGGGGTGGCGTGGCGAAGTTCGGGTGAGGGAAGTCCTCACCCTTGCTGAGGAGGGTTTCGTGTATTCCCAAAGTGACAATTGCTTCCGCAGCGCACGCTGGCCAACATCGACGCCGAAAGTTATTGCGGGGCCTGCCAAGATGAGTTGCAACCTTGGCGGGAGGGGCATACGGGAAGGGCAGGTGGGTCATTTTGGCGAGAAAGCAAGCGGTCCGTCCGTTCTTCGATACGGCGCCGAGTCGGGACTATCTGGCACTCCTGCTGCAGGTTGCAGACCTAAGTCCATCTGGGGGCGTTGATGATGACTCTCAGGGCGTTGTTTTGTGTGGCCTCTAGCTTTTGGTGTAGGGTGTTCGTGAGGGAAATAAGGCATGGAGCGCTGTAGTCCAGGAGAGAGCGGATGGCGTGAATGTAAAAGGTGCGCTTCATCTGGAAACTCGCCCCCCCCTATTAGGCCAGTGATTGCCCGTAGAACGGAGATCCTGCTGTTTGCGCGCTCCTGCAGGTAAGCTACGTGGGTGCGGAGATTGAGACCGTTGTCGAGCCAGATGCCCAGGTATTGGTGCGACGTGACCCAGGTGAGTGGTGTGTCCAGGATATATAGCGGGGCGCGCGGCGCGTCACACCCAAAGGCCATGGCCTTGGATTTTGCCACATCTAGCTTCAAGCCTAGTTCCCTACACTTGGTGGTGATGTCAATCAGCAGGTTCTGGGCTCGTTGTGCGTGGGCAGGGCCAGTGCAGTAGAGGGCAAGGTCGTCCGCATAGCAGAGAAGCTTGGTATCGGGTGGGAGTGGGAGAGAGATGAGTTCTTCCATTAAGATGTTAAATATGAAGGGGCTCAGAATGCTGCCCTGGGGTGTTCCGTTTTCATGTTGATGTAGTTGAGACGTCTGCCCCTGAAAGGCAACTCTGGCCACTCGGCCCGAGAGGAAGTCCCTGAGCCATATATTAGGAGTCTACCGCATACTCCCTTGCGGACCAGAAGCGAGATGATCACTGGGCAGTTGGCGAGCTCAAAGGCTTTCTCGAGATCGAGAAAAGCTACTATGGTACCTCCGGAACTGGCAGCGCATAGGAGAGTGGATAGACATTCAGCTGTTCCCGTGCCCCGCCTGTAAGCAAAGAGGTCTTGATGGAGCGGACCGACCGCCCAGGTTAGCCTGATTAGCACTATCTGCTCCATGGTTTTGCCCACACAGCTGAGGAGGGAGATAGGGCGCATGACACCAGGATCTTTGGGCTTGGGTATGGGTATGATGGTGGCCTCCTTCCATTGTGATGGTAGTTTACAGGCCTCCCAGGAGGCGTTGAAGAGGTTGAGGAGGGCGGAGTGACCATCTGAGCCTGCATTGGTGATCATGGAGTATGTAATCCAGTCAGCCCAGGGGGAAGTATCTCCACTCGTCTTGAGTGCCCGGCGTAGTTCGAGGAGGGTAAGGGGTGTATTGGTGTTTGATTGATCCTCACAGGCGCGGTCTACCCTCACAGGCGCGGTCTACTTGATCGTTTCTTGCTGGCAGAAGCTCTGTCAATCTGTCGCGTATATCAACGGGTAGATTGTCAGTTCAGGTACGAGTGGCAAATGAGGAGGCGTGACTCTCTGCCTCGCATGCAGGGTCAGTTTGGGGGGGTCGGATGGGCCGCTTGTTGCCTGCGATGACTTGTAGCTGTCGCCACATTTCACCGAGTGACGAGTGGGAGTCGAGCCTTCGACACCAGTTTAGCCAGTGCTCCCTCCAAATGTCAGCTTTCCTCCTGTTGGCAGCACTGACAACTGCCTGAAGGAGCGCCCTGTTTTGAGCAGTTGGTCTTCGGCGGTAGTGTCTGCGGGTGGAGTTAATGCGGCTGTTGAGCTCCCTTACGCGGTCGTTATAAAACCAATAGTCCCGTGGGGGCCTTGTGGTAGAGGAAGATGTGAGCGGGATGCCCTCGGATGCGGCGGCGTTTCTCTCTCTCTCTCTCTCTCTCTCTCTCTCTCTCTCTCTCTCTCTCTCTCTCTCTCTCTCTCTCTCTCTCTCTCTCTCTCTCTCTCTCTCTCTCTCTCTCTCTCTCTCTCTCTCTCTCTCTCTCTCTCTCTCTCGTATATATAGTTGCATTACAAAAATCAGCAATAATTTCCAGACGGACAAACCAACTGAAATATTTATAATAATGATATAAACAATGACATTAATGATGGCATAATAACAACTACTTTAAAATAGAGGATTAAATTGCCGCTAACATTTCACGAGCACTTTAATGTCAGAGTTGGTAATTATGTGTGTGTGTGTGTGTGTGTGTGTGTGTGTGTGTGTGTGTGTGTGTGTGTGTGTGTGTGTTGTGTGTGTGTGTGGTTGTGTGTGTGGTGTGTGTGTGTGTGTTGTGTGTGTGTGTGCGTGTGTGTGTGTGTGTGTGTGTGGTGTGTGTGGGTGTGTGTGTGTGTGTGTGTGTGTTGTGTGTGTGTGTTCGTTGTACAAATATGGGGAAAAAAGAGGAGAAAACTAGTGTTGATGCGGATAGACCAACCACAATAGGTGCCACAAATTTAGAGTTATTCAATGAAAGCTTACTCCCACCTGGTTTCACTCTTCATTGGCACTGGATTGAGTAACGTCAGAGTCACTCAAGGTAGTTTCTCTCTCTCTCTCTCTCTCTCTCCTCTCTCTCTCTCTCTCTCTCTCTCTCTCCTCTCTCTCTCCTCTCTCTCTCTTCTCTCTCTCCTCTCTTCTCTCTCTCCTCTCTCTCTCTCTCTCTCTTCTCTCTGCGTGAAAGGACATATATCTATATTTTCAATTTTGTTTAGAGATATGTTTGTTGGACACACACACACACACACACACACACACACACACACACACACACACACACACAGACAGATATATATAGATAGATAGATTTATTGACCACAACATACATAATACTGTATAAATTACATAACGTTTAACGTCATTTCAAGCTTACACCATTATACAGATATGGAATAATTCGCCTAAACTGCAGTCCACACAAATATTTTACATAGAAGTATAGTTATGTTACTGATAGGTAGCTTCAACGAAAATTGTACAAAATATTCACTTAAAAAATAACATCACTGAAAAATACTAATAAGACAAAAAGTAAAAAATAATACGTCATGAAAAGGAAATTAAGAACACGTTACTAAAAAGTAAAACACCAAAGGAAACAAAACATTAAAAGTAATACCAGAAAGATTATAAAACCTCCAAAAATATAAATATTAAGTATAAAAATTCCTAAACAAAACCACGCGATACATCATAGGAAAATACCGTAAAAAGCAGAAAACTAACATATTTAATAGTTAAAACATAAATGTTAGGAGTAAAAGTACTATACAAACTCACAAACAACACACACCACAACAAAACCCCCACACACACACACACACAACACACAACACACAACCCCACACACACACACACACACACACACACACACACCACACACACCCCACACACCACACACCACACACACCCCACCCACCACTACCACCACCCCACACCACACAGAAAAAAAAAAAAAGGACAAAAAGAGGGTGTCACCTGAACCCTTTCAGATTTCCCCTCCCCCTTCCCCATTCTTTTTTTCCCTTCTACACCCCTTGAGCCCCCCAAACATCCATTTTTCCCCTTACTACCTCGCCCCCCCCTTTCCCCTGCCCCTCCCCCCCTTTCCCAACCCCTTTTTTCCCGGGCCCTCTACCCTAACGGGGGTGAAAGGAAGGTGGGGTTTAAAAAATAGAAGGCGTGACGGGGCGAAAATGACTGTTTTTACCCTGGTGAGGAGACACACGATGTTCTCCCCCGTGGCGGGGGGGGGCTGGGGGAAAAGGGACGGGGGGGGCGGAGCACAGGGGGGGAGGAGGAAGGACGGGGGGGGTCAGGTGGGAGGGGGAGGCGGCACAAAGCCCCAAAACATGCCTCGGGGGGATGAAATGCAGGAAAAGCCCTGAAAATATTTAAGGATTTCTATTGTTTCTTTCCTGGTTAAATGTCCTGCAAAATTGGGGGGCCCTCTCTCTCTCTCTCTTCTCCCCTTTTCCTCTCTCTCTCCCCCTTCTCTCTTCCTCTCTCTCTCCCTCCTCTCTTCTTCTCCGCTCTCTCTCTCCTCTCTCCTCTCTCTTTCTCTCTCCTCTCTCCTCTCTCTCTCTCTCTCTCTCTCTCCCCTCTCTGCTCTCTTCCTCCCCTTCTCTCTCTCTCCCCCCCTCCCTCCCTCCCCCCCCTCCCTCCCCCCCTCCTTCCCTCCCTCCCCCCCTCCCCCTCCCTCCCCCTCCCCCCCCCCTCCCCCCCTCCTCTCTCTCTCTCTCTCTCTCTCTCCTCTCCCCTCTCTCTCCCCTCTCTCTCTCTTCCTCTCTCTCTTCCCTCTCTCTCTCTCTTCTCTCTCTTTTCTCCTCTCTCTCTTCTCTTCTCCTCTCTCTCTCTTTGTTGTTTTTTAATTTTGTCAACTGTGGTTGCGCGGCTTTTTCCCATACAGCCCGCCTGGGGAACTATGGCATTACATAAAAAAGGCATATTTGGGAGCTACCTTGGGGGGGGGGGGTTTACCCCCAAAGGGTGGGTGGGGTGGTCAAGGGCCCAGATCTAATTCCCGCAGCAGCGGGCGGGGGCCCCGGGATGCCCGGGCTGGGGATGGGGTGGGAGGCGTTCCCTGAGGTGGGAGGTTGCCGCCTTCAGGAGGTATTGTTATGCAAAGGGGGAGGTGACCTGGCGTGATCACGGTGTGCCACAGGCCGCGGTTTTCCTCAAAGCGGAAAGCCGAGGCAAAACGGTGTAGTGGGTCCCGTAGTGTGGGGGTGGTGGGTCTTGGGAAAAGTGGGGGGAAAAACTTTTGCAGCACGTACCAGAGGCAGAGGTGAGAGGGCGACTGTGGCCTCGTGTTGTTGGGGGACAAGGCGTGCGAGGCAGACTTATTTTAAAGTTTTGGGGAGGGGCTGGGCAAACAGCCTGGTGGGGCTCGGGGGGCAGCGGCTGATTTTGCAGCCTGTCACCCTGCTTCTTTTGCCCCAAAGGGCCCTTAATGGCGGGGAACCCCAATTGGGGTGTTTTTGCAGCCACTGCAGCCATCGCTGGGCCGAAGAAAGTGGGGTGAGGGGGTTGAAATGTTTCCTGTGGCTGTGTGTCTCTAGGGCCGGGAAGAGGTTTTGATCTGTGTGTATGATGACATGGGGGGAGGACTCTCCAGGGCGTGGTGAAGAGCGCCCAAATGGCGACTAGTTCACCTGGGGAGCGGGCGCCATCTGTTAGACCCATTGTTTCGGGGTTTTCCGCTCACAAAGCCCTCCCCTGCTTCCTTTTGCAGGATCTACTGCCCCGTCTGTGAGATAGTGGGGGAACGGGGGTCGCAAGTCATCCTGACCGTACATTTCCAAGCGTAAGGCAGCGGGAGCCAGTGTGTTTTTGGCCTAAAAACTGTGGAGTGATGTAATGTTGGGAGGAGGGCTCCAAGGCGGTGGCGTACGAGTTCGGGTGGGGAATCCTCCCCCTTACTGGGAGGGTATCGTGAATTTCCCCCCCCATAGTGAGAATTGCTTCTGCGCGCCGCGGGCCCCAACATTCCGCCAAAGGGTTGTGGGGGGGCCTGGCAAGAGGGTTGCAACCTTTGGCGAAGGTTCGTAGGGAGGGCAGGGGGGTCATTTTGGGAGCAGGCGGGGGTCCGTTCTTCGATACGGCGCCGATTGGGGGCTTTCCCGGGACTCCGCTGCAGGGTTGCAGCCTAAGTCCTCTGGGGGGGTTTATGATGACTCTCAGGGGGCTGTTTTGTGTGGCCTTAGTTTTTGGTGTAGGGTTTCGGAGGAGTAAACTGAGCCTAAAACCCGGAGAGGCGGATGGGTGAATGTAAAAAGGGGCCTTTTCCCCGGAAAATGGCCCCCCTTTTTAACCCGTGATTGCCCTAGGAAGGGATCCTGCTGTTTTGGTCCTGCGGTAAATACGTGTTGCGGGGGGTTGGACGGTTGTCGACCAGATGCCCGTATTGGTCACGTGACCCGGGAGTGGGGTGTCCAGGGTATGAGCGGGGCGCGCGGGGCGCACAACCCCAAAAGGCCTGGCTTGGATTTTTCCACATTCAGCTTCAAGCCTAAATTCCCCACATTGGTGGGTTTTCTCAACAGGTTCTGGGCTCGTTTGCGTGGGCGGGTCCGTGCAGTAAGGGCAAGTCGTCCCTAGCAGAGAACTTTGTACCGGGGGGGGGTGGGGGGAATATTTTTTTCCATTTTTGTTAACAGGAAGGGCTCAGATGCCCCCCTGTGTGTTCCTTTTCGGTTATGGAGTTGAGACGTCTCCCCCGAAAAGGGAACTCTAGCCGCTCGGCCCCAAGGGGGTCTTTGAGCCATTAAGGAGTCCCGCCCTACTCCCTTGCGGCCCGAAACGAAAGGATCACTCGGCAGTTGGCGATTTCAAAGCTTTTTCCCCAGATCGAGGAAAGGGTCTGTGGTACCTCCGGAAATGGGGAGCGCATAGAAGAGTGGATAGGATTCACTTTCCTAGCCCCCCTGTAGGCAAGAGGTCTTATGGAGCGGACCGACCCCCCCGGGTTTGCCTGTTTTTGGAAATATCCCTCCATGGGGTTTTTTCCCACACAGCTGAGGGGAGATAGGGCCCCCATGGCACCAGGTCTTTGGGGGTTTGGTATGGGTATGATGGTGCCTCCCCCTTTTGATGGGAGTTTTTAGGGCCCCCCAGGGGGTTTTAAGAGGGGGAAGGGGGGAGTGCCATCTGGCCCGCATTGGTGATCATGGAAAGTAATCCTGTCACCCCGGGGAAGTATCCCCCCCGTCTTAAGTGCCCCGGGGTAGTTGGGGTGAGGGATGTGTTGGGTTTGCTGATCCTCACAGGCGTGGTCTCTTGATAAATTTCTTGCTGGGAGGGGCTCTGTCATCTGTCGCGTGTCTCGCTGGTAGTTGTCATTGCAGGTGCGAGTGGCAAAAGAGGAGGCGAGCCCCTCTGCTTCGCGAGCGGGGGCAAGGGGGGGGTCGGGGGGCCCTTTTCCTGCGAGACTTGTAAATGTCGCCCCTTTCCCGAGTGAGAGTGGGGGGTCGAGCCCCGCACCATTTAGCCATGCTCCCACCGAATGTCAGCTTTCCCCTTTGGCGCACTGACAAATGCCCGAAGGGGGCCCTTTTTGAGCAGTTGGTTTTTTGGCGGTAGGTCTGCGGGTGGGTTAGCGGTGTTGAATCCCTCCACGGGTTTTAAAACCCCGTATCCCGGGGGCTTTTTTGTGAGGGAAATGTGAGCGGGATCTTCGGATGCGGCGGCTGAAAAGGGTTGTAAGGGGGGCCCCCTTTTGATCCGGTGAGGGATGGTTTAAAATTTGGGGAAGGGGTGTTTTGAGGCTTTTTTAAAATTTGCCCAAATTTGCCAGTTTTTTTGTTCCATCTGGGGGGGGATGGGCGGCTGGGCGAGGTGACTTTGGTCTGTTGAGATGGCAATATGGAAGTGGTCGCTGGTTAGTGTGGGGTGAAGGCCCCAGGCGAGGGCGAAATGTCAGTGACGAAGGAGAGATAGGCGTTCCTCCGTGCATATGCGTTGCTCTCCGTTGTTGAGGAGCAACGCTGGGTGCCGTAGGGGTCTCGAGCCTGCGTCCTGCTGAATTGGTGCGTCTGGAGGCTGAAGAATAGGTGGTGACAGTTAAAATCCCCTATGAAGGTCGGGAGATGCGGCGTGGGCGAGGACTCACCTAGCTCATGGAATTGACGTCGGGCACTAAGGATGTTGTAGTCGAGGGTGGAATGGAAGGTGTTGTGACGCCCTGGATATCTACTCTCGTGCCAGTCGATGGGAGCTGCCGATGGTAGAGCTCTGAATGTTTTCTTTACAAGAATAACTCTCTCTCTCTCTTCTCTCTCTCTCGTCTCTCTCTCTCTCTCTCTCTCATCTCTCTCCTCTCTCTCTCTCTCTCCTCTCTCTCTCCTCTCTCTCTCTCTCTCTCTTCTCTCTCTCTCTCTCGTCTCTCCTCTCCTCTCTCCCTCTCCCATCTCCTCCTCTACCCTACACACACACACAACACCACACACACACACAACACACACACACACACACACACACACACACACCACACACACACACACACACACACACACACACACACACACACACACACACACATCTTCGTATGACGGCACATGTTCTAAGAGGATGAAGCAGAATTACAGATAAAGAGGCAAAGAGACAGGTTTAAGCAGGAAATATAACGGAACAGAAAATATTAAATATGACGGTCAAAAATTATAAAGTGTAAAATGAATATCAATCAATCAATCAATCAGTACAATAAATAGCGAAGAAGAAAATAAAATAATACCAGCAAACATGTTTACAAAAGCGTTCAAAGATTACAACTACAAATTACTACACACAGAGTGCATGGCAAGCAGGAAAACAAATAACAACATGCGTAAACGTGCCTTGCCGCACACCCACCTGGCCTTTCCCCCCTGAGGATCCTGCTCCCTTGTGGCACCACCGAGGACACACCTGACCTTTGCCACACACCGTACCTATAACAGTGAAGCACAATGAGCACAGCAAGCAAGCTAAACATGGTATTATTGCCACACCGCGCGATGGTCAGGTTGATAGCGTTCTGGTCTCTCACTTTGTGGGTAGCCGGTTCGAATCCTCGTGCTCCCGGGGATTTTTCACTTGACAAATTCGGGCGGTTACTGTCCCCCTTGAGCAAGGGGATGGGGGTGTGTGGTGTGTGAGGTCCCAGCATTACCCTAAGATCGGTAATAATGAGCTCCAAGCTCGCACTGAGAGGGTGAAAACTGGCGATCGCGAGCCAGCTCGCGTGGAACAAGACCATGGGTGAATGACACACACACACACACACACACACACACACACACACACAGTCACACACACACACACACACACACAGTCACACACACACACACAGTCACACACACACACACACACACACAGTCACACACACACACACATAAACACACACCTTTGGGGGTGTTAAAAAACAAACTTTAATAACGAAAAATACGGGGAGAAAATCGGCTGTGTTTTTCATAACAAACTCAAATAAGCAGCTTGAGTAACAAACTAATGATGTCATGTGATAAAAATTAGGAGGAGGAGGAGGAGAAGGAGGAGGAAGAGGAGGAGGAGGAGGAGCGGAAATATAGAGAGGGAGAAACAGGATACGAGACAAAATAATCAAATTAAGGTAATTACTAATAACTATTTTCCAACTGCCGACTTTTCTCCTCGACTCGTCACGCCATTTCTCCTCCTCTTTCACAACTCTTTTCCATCTCCATCTCCTCTTCCCACAGCACCATAACAACAACACATCAAAACTATTTTCTTTAATAATACCTCCCACACCCAGACCACCACCATCACCACCACCACCACAACCATCACCACCATCGCCATACACACAAAGCTCTTTTCACACACACACACACACACACACACACACACACACACACACACACACACACACACACACACACACACACACACACACACACACACACACACACACACACACACACACACAGTCATACACACACACACACACGAATAAACTATAATCACATATGTATTTATTGACACGTGTACTTTGTGGCGAAATTCAATACACTCTTTCACTAAACCTCTCCATTTTGCTTCTCTTTTTCTTCCGATTCTACACCTACAAATTCACAATCCTTTTAATAGCCAAAAAAAAACAAGAAAAAACCCCGCATCTTAGACCTTACACATCCTGTGCACATAAAATCGACCTCTCACACACACACACACACACAGTCTACCCCGCGGGCTTACCAGATTCCACACAACCGCTCTCTATCCACGCCTCAGCACACTTAGTAGCCCCACCACTCACCTCTCTGCCCACTCCCCTTCCCCACAAGTTCCCTCCCTCACTCCCGACAACCCACAACACCTGTCACGCTCCCAGGCCTTTGTATCACACCCGGTATCCCCCTCGCACACCTTTATCAACGTTTACTCTGCTCGAACACACACAAAAAAAAAATGAGGTGAAAAAACAAATCCCCAACACCCCTGAAAATCCTCTTACAGCCCTTACTCCCTCACCCTCCCTCTCCCTCCCTTACTCTCTATCACATTCTCTCCCCATAGATCATCTCTTCTTCTCCTCCGCTATCCTTTCTTGCCTCCAGTCCGAAACCTGGCTTTTTTTCCTCTTGCGTTCTGTTGAATTTTTTCCTTCATTCTTTCCCTCCCTCCTTACTATCCCACCTTTTCTTTGTCTCGCGTTTTGTAGTTTTTTGTTGTTCTTCAAACTGAAATGTCATCTCTTTAAATATAAATAACTCTAATGACGGATGTTTAGAGTGTTCTAATATAATGCAAAAATTATCATTGTTCTTGGATACAACATTATTACACCTCTATTGCAAATTTGCAATATCAATTTAAACTTTTCTTATCTGAGATATAATACAAATCATGACAACTTTCACAATCCCTTTCCTCTATATCAATATATAGCACCTCTTTTCACCACATTTTCTCCCTCAACTATGTTCTATAATATATAATACACTAAAGTTTACGCGGTGCAGCTCATTCTTTACTCCTAATGGATTAGTTTCCCCTTTACCCCCTCATCCCCCCCCAGTAACACGCGGCGGGGCAATGCCAGGATCACGTCCCTCCTAGTTGTATTTGTTTTTCTTTTGCTGTTTATGTCCCGTAAAACACTCCGAACAGTTTTAATAGTCATTCACGTGTACTACAATTGACACGCTTGCAGGGATACAGCTCTCTCTCTCTCTCTCTCTCTCTCTCTCTCTCTCTCTCTCTCGTCTCTCTCATCTCTCTCTCTCTCTCATCTCTCTCTCTCTCTCCTCTCTCTCTCCTCTTCTCTCTTCTCTCATCTCTCTCTCTCCTCTCTCTCTCTCTCTCCTCTCTCTCTCTCTCCTCTCTCCCCCCTCCCTCTCTCTCTCTCTCTCTCGTCTCTCTCTCTCTCTCCTCTCTCTCTCTCTCTGCTCTCTCTCTCTCTCTCTCTCTCTCTCATCTCTCTCTCTCTCTCATGTCTCTCTCTCTCATCCTCTCTTCTCTCTTCTCTCTCTCTCTCTCTCCTCTCTCTCTCTCTCTCTCTCTCTCTCCTCTCTCTCTCTCTCTCGTCTCTCTCTCCTCTCTCTCTCTCTCTCCTCTCTCTCTCTCTCTCTCCTCTCTCCTCTCTCTCTCTCTCGCTCCTCTCTCCTCTCTTCTCTCTCTCTCTCTCTCTCTCTCTCTCTCTCTCTCCTCTCTCTCTGTACGCCACATTTTCTGAGGTGTGAATATGATGCTAACAAGGAGGTGAGAAGAGTCGGTGAAAAAATGGAGAGAGATTGAGAGAGAGAGAGAGAGAGTAACAACTTGACGCATCCTTCCAAGCATTGTAAGTTGTATTAGTCGCGGGTTTCAACCTTCCCATCGTCCCTCCTGTTACATCTCTCCATTTCTGTTCCTTCCATCGTTCCCTCCCCTCCTTTCTGCCTCCCTTTCTTCCTCCTTGCCTCAGCCTCCTCCCTTCATTACCCTCTAAGCCTTGCACGCTGACCCTATAACATCGCAATGTTGATGATGTTGAAAATGATGATGACAATACGTAATACTACTACTACCTCTAATAATAATGATAATGATAATAGTGATAATGAAGAGCACAGCGCAGGCGGTCCCGGGCGGTCTATCATTACGGTAATCCCTGTCATGCAGTGTCATGATACAATCATCTTTAATCCCTCGCTGATATTGCGATCCATCATCACCTTCGCTACGCACCGCCACTTCACTCCACGCCGCGGCTATTGATGCCTAAATACTGCACCCAGGTAATCTATCTCAAGAATTTTCCTATTTTCCTTCCTTCACCACAACGACCACCACCACCACTGTACATACCTTCAATTGCGAGCGTGACCAATCAAAGACTATTAACGTGGGAGGTCTGGGCGAGGGTATGGGCGTAGAAGGGAGAGAAAAGAGGAGAGCGAGGACAGGAGGAAGGGAGGGAAATGAGAGGGGAGGTGAGAGGAAGGGAAGGGATGGGATGAGGGGAGGCATGGCGAGAGGAAGAGTGTGAATGGTGAGTTTAAAGAACTAAACTGCTGTGACCCCTTTTATGATTTCAATGGTGTGTGTGTGTGTGTGTGTGTGTGTGTGTGTGTGTGTGTGTGTGTGTGTGTGTGTGTGTGTGTGTGTGTGTGTGTGTGTGTGTGTGTGTGTGTGTGTGTGTGTGTGTGTGTGTGTGTGTGTGTGTGTGTGTGTGTGTGTGTGTGTGTGTGTGTGTGTGTGTGTGTGTGGTGTGTGTGTGTGTGTGTGTGTGTGTGTGTGTGTGTGTGTGTGTGTGTGTGTGTGTGTGTGTGTGTGTGTGTGTGTGTGTGTGTGTGTGTGTGTGTGTGTGTGTGTGTGTGTGTGTGTGTGTGTGTGTACTGCGCTCACACACGCACGCACGCATGCAAACACACACATACAAACACACACAAACACACACACATATAAACCCCTTAAATACACATAAAATGTATAATAAAGGAACATAAAGAGAAGTATAAAACAGGCGAGTCTCATCCAAATTCACTCCACCACCACAAAGCCAGCCACGACCTCTCCATCACCTAATGAAGAAAACCCTGACCTTCAGCGCACGCAGACACACACACGCGCGCGCACACACACACACACACACACACACACACACACACACACACACACACACACACACACACACACACACACACACACCACACACACACACACACACACACCACACACACACACACACACACCACACACGATGCACACACACACACACACACACACACACACACACACACACACACACGTGCTCGAGGGTGTTGCAGGACTCGCATCATCTCAGTGTGTTGTGCTTCACTATGACTGGGTTTGTCTTGGCCGGGGTGGACAGGCAAGAGTGCGTGGCGGTAACGGGGTTTGTTTATGCATGTAATGGCGCGATGTAATGTGGTGTCATGGAAGTAATTTGGTGTAATCAAATAATGCTGTGATTATCGGCGACACGGTATTCCATCCTCCAGGACTCATAACACTGACCAATATTTATTCCAATCCCATCACCTCCTCTTTTTCTTCATCACCAATAGAGAGTGAAATAATTGTTTAAGTGAAACTCATGTGAGAGAGGAAGAGAATGTTTTTCTTTCACTATTCCTTTTCTTCGTTCAAGGTCAATTTTCCTTCTCACTTGAAACATTTCCAGCACATTTCACCTTTCTTTTCCATACTTTCGTTCCCTGCAACTTCTCAATTCCATTCTCCCACCTTCATCCCTATCCCTCCCTCCCTCCCTCTCCTTCTTCCCTTCCCATCCTCTTACCTGAAGGGGATTCGAACGCGGCACCGCTCCGGGACCTCACGCCTCACCCTGTATAGAAGCATCAAAGGTGACGTGGGATACAAAGTCACCTCCCATGCAGGTGTCTCCGTGGCCGTCTCCAACACCTGCTTCAGGAGTGGAGAGGTTCTTTCACCGGAACATTCTGCATCACATACTCTCTCCCCTCTTTCCCCTTTGTCACCGGCGTCTCAAGTTTAGTGGCGTCATTTTCTGCCACTTTTTCTGCATCAACTCAGAGCCTGCCATTGATACGTTATTCTCTGTTACTGATCGTGCATTGCGTCTGTATTATTTCCACGGCTGCGTCTTATCTCGATGCTGTCTCGTGAGAGAGAGAGAGGAGAGAGAGAGGAGAGAGAGAGAGGAGAGAGGAGAGAGAGAGAGAGAGAGAGAGAGAGAGAGAGAGAGAGAGAGAGAGGAGAGAGAGAGAGAGAGAGAGGAGGAGAGAGAGAGAGAGAGAGAATATACGCGGACTAGAATCGTATTTCGCTGGTAACTACTTAAGCTTATAATGAGCTTTGGATAAATCTCTCTCTCTCTCTCTCTCTCTCTCTCTCTCTCTCTCTCTCTCCTCTCTCTCTCTCTCTCTCTCTCTCTCTCTCTAAGAAGGATTTGATCGCTCTCCCTTTTAAACGTTTAGTTCCTGTTCACTTCCTGTCACACTACCAATCAAATACACGAGGAGGAAAAGAAGACAAACGCTTACTAGCAGCCTGGCGTAGAGAGTAAGTAAGTAAGTAAGAGAGTGCAGTAAGTACTGCAGGAGGAGGAGGAGGAGGAGGAGGAGGAGGATGGAAAACAGTCTCCAGGAATTCAGTTGTTTAATGCGCTTGTCATGGGTGTGGGGATGGCCCGTAGCAACACTGCCCCGCGCTTCCCTGTGTAATATGGGTAATGGGGATGCCGGGGGGGGGGACAGAGGGCCTGGCCTGGGGAAGGGGGGGATTATATATATCTAATGGAAGGCGGCGAAGCAGAGGGCCACAAAATACTGCCTTTCTGTGGGGAAGGGTAAAGGATTTCTTACATACAACCAAGAAAGCTATGGTCCTCTGTTATAATTTGTACGGTTTTATCTTGCGTTATTTCAACTATACAGGGTGATTTGCTATATCATTAAACGAAAAGAATATGTGGAAGCTAAATAAAAGGAGTAGAAGAAGGAATGAGAGAGAGAGAGAGAGAGAGAGAGAGAGAGAGAGAGAGAGAGAGAGAGAGAGAGAGAGAGAGAGAGAAGAGGAGAGAGAGAGAGAAGAGAGAGAGAGAGACGGCCTGAGGGGGGGAAAGGCGGGGGTGACACAGAGAATTGGTGTGACGCAAAGCTTTGGGAAGCGTATTAAGACCACCTTAAGGCGGTTTGGAGGGACTTAAAGAAGGAAAAGAATGGGAAGAAGAGGAAGATAGAGGGAGAGATAGAGAGATAAAATAATACTGGAGCCTGGACAATTGCTACCTCCTCCATTGCTACATTTGTTTTTATAATTCATCCTTAGTCCTTTGTTTTGGCCGATGCTACCACCCCGGGAGGCGGGTCACAATGCCCCGGCTAACACTCGGGACCCATTCATTGTTGGGTGGACAAGGGCTAGGGGTTTAAGGAAACAGCCTATCTATCTCCGTTCCGCCAGGGGATCGAATCCGGGACTTCCCGGCGGTGAACCGAGCGTGCTACCATTGCACTACGAAGTAACCGTGTGTACGTGTGTACCAGTGCGTGCGTGCGTGCGTGCGTGCGTGCGTGCGTGCGTGCGTGCGTGCGTGCGTGCGTGCGTGCGTGCGTGCGTGCGTGCGTGCGTGCGTGCGTGCGTGCGTGCGTGCGTGCGTGCGTGCGTGCGTGCGTGCGTGCGTGCGTGCGTGCGTGCGTGCGTGCGTGCGTGCGTGCGTGCGTGCGTGCGTGCGTGCGTGCGTGCGTGCGTGCGTGCGTGCGTGCGTGCGTGCGTGCGTGCGTGCGTGCGTGCGTGCGTGCGTGCGTGCGTCGTGCGTGCGTGCGTGCGTGCGTGCGTGCGGCGTGCGTGCGTGCGTGCGTTGCGTGCGTGCGTGCGTGCGTGCGGCTGCGTGCGTGCGTGCGTGCGTGCGTGTCGTGCGTGCGTGCGTGCGTGCGTTGCGTGCGTGCGTGCGTGCGTGCGTGCGTGCGTGCGTGCGTGCGTGCGTGCTGTGCGTGCGTGGTGCGTGCGTGCGTGCGTGCGTGCGTGCGTGCGTGCCGTGCGTGCGTGCGTGCGTGCGTGCGTGCTGTGCGTGCGTGCGTGCGTGCGTGCGTGCGTGCGTGCGTGCGTGCGTGCGTGCGTGCGTGCGTGTCGTGCGTGCGGGTGCGTGCGTTGCGTGCGTGCGTGCGTGTGCGTGCGTGCGTGCGTGCGTGCGTGCGTGCGTGCGTGCGTGCGTGTGCGTGGCGTGCGTGCGTGCGTGCGTGCGTGCGTGCGTGCGTGCGTGCGTGGTGCGGCGTGCGTGCGTGCGTGCGTGCGTGTCGTGCGTGCGTGGTGGTGCGTGTGGTGTGTGTGTGTGGTGGTGTGTGTGTGGTGTGTGTGTGTGTGTGTGTGTGTGTGTGTGTGTGTGTGTGTGTGTGTGTGTGTGTGTGTGTTGTGTGTTGTGTGTGTGGTGTGTGTGTGTGGGTGTGTGTGTGTGTGTGTGTGTGTGTGTGTGTGTGTGTGTGTGTGTGGTGTGTGTGGTGTGTGTGTGTGTGTGTGTGGTGTGTGTGTGTGTGTGTGTGTTTGTCGAGTTGATCAAATAATACTTTCGCTACCTGTCTGTCTGTCTGCCTGGTTGTATCTGTGCGGGGTTAGGTGGGGCGGAGGGGAAAGAGGAAGATTGACGTGTATGAACATTAAGAAAATTCTTTCTCCTGTCATGTCATGTCCTTTCTGCACTCATGAAGAACATTTCTGTCACCCAGCCAGCCAGGAAAAATAGAGAAAAGTAAAAACTAGATAGGGAAGACATGGACGGCGCCGAAGAGGATAGACAAAAATAAAAAGAGTCAAATTCTGTATCCTTGCCTTGCCCTTCGATAATTTTACCCAGAGAGGTCAACAAGGGGGGAGGGGTGTTAAGTGGGTCACGGCTTGGCCTTCAGAGAAGCCACAGACCAATCAGCTGATGAAAAATCGATATCAATGACTCAAGAGTACTGAGTCACGGTGATGAGAACAAGTCACCCTGAAGACTATGCCATTTAGTATGCCAAGCATGACAAGGATATAAGAAGGCAACAGAGGAGGCGGAAAAAAGAAATGTAGGAGTACAGAACAGACTACAGACGAGGATGAGACGAGGGAGAGCCAGGGGGTAAGGCAGCGATGAGAAAAGGAGGATGAAAGAAAAGAACAGTCTTGGGATGTAAAGGGAAGAAAACATGCAGGAAAAAGACAAGGAGGGAAGCTCTGACAAGAGCGTGTGAAGAAAGGAAAGGAGCATAGAATGGAAGATAAAAATAGACGCAAAATATCGGAAAAGACATAGAAAACGAAAGAATAATTGGAATAAAGAGCATGAAGGGATATTATATGAGGGGAGGCGGTAGCGGAGTAGTTAGCGTCTCCGACTGGGGTTCTCGGTGACCCGAGTTCGATCCCCAAAGAAAACCAAAACCTTTCTGTACCGTCGAGTGGCCTCAGAACACCCACATGCTCTGCCCAGGGATGGGCACTCTACCTTCGATTGCGAGTGCATCGGAGGACACAGGGTGGCGGCATGAGCCTCTAATCACAGGCGTCACTATAAGAACCTCTCTGCGCCACCACGGGCGAGGACCAACCATCACAGCCCTCAAGTGCACCTCCAGAGCCTACCATCAGAGCCCTGGGTCACCACTGCCTACAGGAGCTATAGGCACAGGGACAAAAAAAAATATATATATATATATATATATATTATATATATATATATATTATATATATATATATAATATATTATATAGATTGATATTATTGTGATACAAAATCAATAACCGGGTTGTCTTTGAAGGTAACATAATACAAGAAAAGGCAACTCGTGGATTCCAGTGAAGCTTTTACTTTACATAAATATTAGTTTTTGAGTTTATTTCTTTTTCCATTTACAATATTAACTATCCAAACTCTCTCTCTCTCTCTCTCTCTCTCTCTCTCTCTCTCTCTCTCTCTCTCTCTCTCTCTCTCTCTCTCTCTCTCTCTCTCTCTCTCTCTCTCTCCTCTCTCTCTCTCTCTCTCTCTCTCTCTCCTCTCTCTCTCTCTCTCTCTCTCTCTCTCTTTTGCTCTCTCTTCCTCCTTCATCTTAACCCCCGAAACACCTCTCCTCCAGGACAATAAGATCTCCCCTCATGATCCACACGCAGCCCCATTCACCTCCCTCCACACCCTTATAATTCTTCTCTTCTCGCTCCCCACACTGTGCCCTACCTCCCTCCCCTCATCTTCCCCTCACAACCCTGCAAAAGTTCTGCCTAACTTGCAGCTCCCTACAATACTTGGCTCTGTTTCCAATAAAAATAAAAATATATACATATGTATAAAGACTTAGTAAAACACTTATGTTCTGTGATATGGAGATTTCAAATGTGCCCTGCGAGAGAGAGAGAGAGAGAGAGAGAGAAGAGAGAGAGAGAGAGAGAGGAGAGAGAGAGAGAGAGAGAGAGAGAGAGAGAGAGAGAGAGAATGAGAGAGAGAGAGAGAGAGAGAGAGAGAGAGAGAGAGAGGAGAGAGAGAGAGAGAGAGAGAGAGAGAGAGAGAGAGAGAGAGAGAGAGAGAGAGAGAGAGAGAGAGAGAGAGAAAAAAAAAATGTTATCCCTTCATCTGAAATGTGTATTTACAATATCATCCGTCTTTTCCAATATCGTCCATGACTTCACGAAACAGAAAACAATACATGGAAAGAATAATATGAAAGAGTACACGGAAGCAGACTGATAACAAAAGAATAACGGTAATTAAGTTATTCCTCTGTCAAAATTCAAAAGTTCGAATGCCAATAAAAAAATAAAAATAATAATTAGTCCACAGTGAAAAATTCAGAAATATTTTTTTTCTCTGAAGGCTAAACCTTAAGCTCTTTATCTAGATGTGCCTTGGAACATCCTGGAGAGGGAGACCCCTTACGAAGGAGGTGGAACAGGAGGCAAATGAGAAAAAGGAAAAGAAGGAGGAATGAGAATATATAGCTGAAAAATAAGAGAAAAAAAATATCTGCACTCGAATTATTTTTTTCCCCACTTGATACCCTTACCTTCACTTGCCTCTAACTCCTTCCATTATCCCTTTTTTCTCTTAAGCATTCACTCATTTGCTCACTCCCGACGGTGAAATATCGCCGTGGTGACACGTCGCGAATGGCAATGTGGTGGCAAAGTTACTGATATATATATATATATATATATATATATATATATTATATATATATATATATATATATATATATATATATATACAAAGTTACTGATATCAGTATACACTTAGGGTGTTGGCTCACACCGAAACACTTTTTCGCTAATCCAGTTCGCTTTCATTTCTTCCTTTTTTTCTTTCTTTTTCTACTTCCTCAAGCTTCAATTTCAAAGTTTGTTTTGTGCTTTTGTTTCTTCGCTCTGATATTTGCTTCCACATTTTGCTCGAGGAGTCATCAATCAGACCTATTTCTTGTTCTTTCACCTCTCCTATCTTCCTCACTCCCTCTTACCCTCATGACATTTTCCTATCTTCCACGAACACATTTTTTTCAACGCGGGATTGTAGCAGCACGCGCGATTATACTTCAGTGTGCCTCTTCACTCCCGTTTTCCGTTTTCCCGTTTCTCCCGTTCTCTCATGTTTAGATGTGTTACTTTCGTAAAAATAACATTTTACACATACATATACATTTTAATAACTACCTGTTGTAATTACACACATGATGCTACACAATCTTTGTTCCTTTTTGTTCCTTGTTGTTACATGTTTCTTTTCACATCATTGTATTAACTATTAATGTGAACACTCCATATGCAATTATATCCTGTATTTTTGTTGAATCTATTTTTGTACATACTGTTCAAATTTGTACAATAAAACCATTTTACATGCTTGTACTGTATATATATATATGCTGTATGTTTTAATTGTACAATAAACCTTTACAAATCAAACAATAAAACCAGAAAGAGAGACCAATTGAGATTGTCTTATTACTTACTATCCATAAATGGTAAGGGTTAAGGCTTAAAGGACTAAATACTGCCGAGAGTCCCCGAGACATCGGTTTGCCAGTGACCTTAGCGGACTCACTACGGCGAGAGGTTCATACCCTCGTTTGTGTCACTAACACCATATCCATTATGATAGTAACAATGCAATAGGATAGCACTGATTACTGTGAGTTTCATGTTAATTTATTGCAAAAGTTCATATTTATTGCAGGAAACTGAAGTTGTTTTGGTGGAGCATTTCACTCAGTCTTCTTTCTCTTCACATTATGCTTCAACACGGACTAAATTTCAACCTTCAACGCTTTAAAAATGAATTCTGACGCAGGTCATCCTGTCCCTCCTCCGCTGCAT
>JACEEZ010018662.1:90589-123089 GCA_016584305.1 Chionoecetes opilio | reverse complement strand
TGGCTCCTGTGGCAACAGACTCCCATGGCAACCCCCGACGGCGGCGGTCATCATTACAGCCTTGCCGGCCAGCGAGGCGCTGTGCATACCGGAGTAGCTAAGGCAACACGCGCCGAGAGCGGTGGTAGAGGCAAACATCCCGGGAAACGCCGTGTACTACACTGACGGCTCGGTCGACCCTGAGAGAGGCACGACGGCCGCGGCGCTGGTTACCGGCGGGGAAGTGGTGTCCTGGTGAAGACCCGACCCAAGGTATAAAGATATGCTACGCAAGGTAGTTTCACCACCCCCACGCCGCGCAGGGGGGAGTGACGTCACGCTGAATCCAGAGGGAGAGGAGGGGGGTGAGACTGAGAAAGAAAATAAAGATTAACTGTACCGTATCCTAAAGGAAATTATTATTCGGGTTTGTACAAACAGTAGTGGTAAATAATTAAGAAATAAAGTTGAACCATTGTTCAGGTGGTACATGATAATTTTTTCCGGCATCTTTTGGTAGTAAAAGCGTATCAGGCATCATTTGACGCCTGATACCGGCATCTTTTGGTAGGAAACGCGGAGTCGCGCATGTTCCTTCTTTTGCCACCAGTACCGGCATCCTTGTTTACATTTTGGAGCCTGTGGTGCCAGATGCAGGATCATTTCCCTGTTTGAGGGAAGGTTTGGCTTCGAAAGGGGAAAAATAAAGGCAAAAAAGAGGAAAAATACCATTTTGTTTATCTTATATATATATTATATATATATATACAACTCAAAACTTAACTATATATCTAAATCATACGTAAAAAATCTATTAATTATTATAATATAATAATATATTATATATATATATATATATATATATATATTATATATAATTTTTTTTTACTATATTTATAGATATATAGTTTTTTATAGTTTTTAGTGATAGATTTGTTGATTTGTTGTTAGAACATTTATGACGGAAAATGTTGTTAAAAACTTAAATTTAATAGGCATTTAATAGGCTGCGCGTGTTTTTACTATAGAACCGGGAATAATATGATATGTGTGTTATTTTTATTTGATTTAGGAATTCAAGCAAGGTTTATTTATGGTTATCTCAAGGGAAATGTGAAGAGGGAAGGACATTTTATAGATGCCAGTAGAAGCAGAGTAGCTAAGATAGAAGAAGAATATCTTAGCTACTCTGATAGGAAGATGCTCGTAGCCGAAACGCCGTGTGACAAGTCGCGCACCTTTTGCCACCAGTACGGGCATCTTTTGGTAGCAAGATACCAAAAGATGCCGGAAAATATTGCTCGTGTGACATGGCCTTTAGGCTACACAGCTCTGCCGTGTTTTCTTTTCTTCATATTTCCCTCCACACTCTCCTCTTCTCATACCTCCCCTGGCTGTTTTTCCTCCTCCTTTCCCCTGAGTTTATCACTCATGTCGCTCATGTGGTCTAATTAATGGACTTTTCATAATCATGCTATCTTCCTTTTTACATTATAATTCTTACACTGTATGTAGTTCAGGGAGGTAAATAATATGTCGTTACACTGTACCACAATATGCTTTATTCTTATGCTGAAAGATTTATGCTGCCGGAAAGGAGGCGTGAGGAAGGGAAGGAGGGAGAGAGGGATGGGGGAGAGAGGAAGGGAAGGAGGGAGAGAGGGAAAGAGAGAGGGATGGGGAGAGAAGGAGGGAGGGAGTAAGGGAGAGAGGTTAGGAGGGGGATGGGGTGAGGGAAGGAGGGAGGAAAGGGAAGGTGGAAGGGAGAGAGAGAGAGAGAGAGAGAGAGAGAGAGAGAGAGAGAGAGAGTGTGTGTGGAGTGGACCCACCCACGACGGCGGACAAAGCCTGACTGAAGCCCGCAGAAATTCAGACCCTGGGCGGGAAGCCAGCAACAATGGTAGTTGCGCCAGCAACGACCATCTCTCCGAACTTCTTTTTCCTTACGACGAAAGCTACAAAGCTCCCTCAGTCGGTCGTTAACGCGTCGGAAGGCGCTGACTGGCTAAGACGAGTAATGACGTCATCAAGCTCATCATCAGTCACCAGCCAATGACAAATAGTTTTTAAAACTTCTCGACCAATCACAAGTCAGCGAGACATATTTCCGGGCAAGAATGGCATGCCAGACTGCTTCTCCCCGCCTTCTTTCCTCGTCATCTCAAACTAATTATCGTTTCATTCGGAATGCTTGCGTTTTAAGGAGTTTAATGTATCAGATAGTAAGATGTATAAGTAAGGAGCCTGTGTTGCTAATGTTTTGGTGGTAGAAGGTGTGTGTGTGGGTTGAAATAGTGAATATTTGTGATATGGGGAGGCCCCGCGGCAAGGCCTCTCCGTCACTCTGCCCCGCCATCAGTCACCTCATCATAACATCTTTAAATCACCCTTATTTAAGGTAACACACGGTGCTACATTGATTTAGATAATGACAAGTATATATAAGATCTCACCATAATCACTAAGTTGTATAATAACGAGTAATAAGACGTTTAATCCTGCCCAAACCTACAGTGGCGGAGGAGCTGGCGGCTCCAGCCGCCACACTCAAAATTTTTGAGTAAAAACCCGCAGTTATCCGCCTCACCTGTGCCTTCCTGAAGAAGACAGTCAGCTCCCACGCCTGTGATAGCACCATAGGATATCACCAGGGACCATAGGATTCCTCAAGGGGTTCTCGCTCCCCTACTAAATATTACCACAGACATCTATCTCCCTTGGTGAAGTTGGTGTTGATATCCACCTCACGGGCTTCATCATGCTGCTGCTGCTGCTGCCGAAGGCCGCGCTGCCAGACGTAGATGAGTCCCTTGCTTGTATTTCATCTCTTTACTCATATATATGAATAATATCCATCCAAATGCAATCATATGTCTACATTCACATATAAAAAAGATATTTCATACCATACCAAGCAATAATGAGCATGCCTGGAGACTTCCGACCTCTGCTAATACCGGTCTTGAGCAGTCGTTGGCCAGTGTGCACGTTAACGACGAAACTGACGACTTTTCCGCGCTGTGGGTTCCGTCGTTGGACTAACGACCAAAAAAAAGTCTTTAAGTGTTTTGTGGCTTCTGGCCCTGGTGGCGCGATTCCCCGTGACGTCACGCATGGAGGCGCACAACGGACCGATTTTCCCCCAACGCCCCCCCAACGTGAAACTACCTTGTGTAGCATATCTTTACCTTGGCCCGACCACTGTTCCACCCTGCAGACGGAGATTGTGGCTATCTAGCACGCCCTGGAGCACCCTTGCCACCCTCAGGAGGAGACAATGGTCGTCCACTCCGACTCCGGGTCTGCCCTACAAGTCATGCAGCAGCCGCGCCCACCAGCGGATAACGTGCGGCTCACTGCCACAATTCTGGGCCACAGCCAGAGGCTCGCAGTGCAGGAGGAAGAGAACGAGACCGAGAATGCCGACAAGACCGAGGAGGAGAAGGATGAGACCAAGGAAGACTTGGAGGAGGATGACGAGACCGAGGAGGAGTACGACGAGACCGAGAAGAAGGAGAACAAGACCGTGGAGGAAGAAGACGACGAGACCGAGGAAGACCAGATGGACGAGACCGAGGAGGAGGAGGAGGACGAGACAGCAGAAGAGGAGGACGACGACAACGAAGACCAAGGAAGACCAGGAGGAGGACGAGACCGAGGTAGAGCAGGACAAGCCCGAGGGAGGATGACAGGAGGACGAGAGCGAGGAACAGGATGACGATGACGAGACACGAGGACAAGATGGATGACAGAGACGGAAAGAAATGGCTGAAAAATATGCATAATACAACCTTTCCTGAATTGGTTCTTGAATCACATTTGAAATTCATGACTGCGCCAAAACAGAGGAAGAAAGTAGAGGGAAAAAGATTGGAATACTTTCCTCACTCGAAACTAGAATGTTTTTTCTTTTCTTATGAGAGATAACAGATGAGGGAGGGAGAGAGAGGGAGGGAAGAGGGGGAAGCTCTCTGACTCTCAACACGATTCGTTTACCTTCCAGCGGCAAGAGAACAATGTCACAGATCAGGAGCCTCGAGATGAGAACACGACGACGACGACGACAAATGTCAGGCAGAGAGACGCTTCAGGGACGACGGGGCTGAGCGGCGACGGGGCCCTTGGGAGCGGGGTTGCGGCGAGAGGAAGAGAGAAAAGAGAAGGGAAGAGAGGTGGGGAGGAGGAGGGTTGGAGATGGAGGCTGGGGAGGGAGGGGAGGGAGATGAGAGTCCTGTGGTGAGGGTAATGACTCGCCTGTTATATCACAGCAACACTTATATCTTTCCGCAATTACTGACATACAAATGAGCGAGGAGTGAAGGATTTTTTTTTTTTTTTTTTACATTAGTTTTCCTACATTCATGAAATAAAGCTTTGGGTGCTTGAAAAGCAACACAACAGGCTTCGAACACATAACATTATCATCCACAAGACTGGAGGAGGAATGGGTGTTAAGTAGCACATATCTTTATATCCAGTGAAGTGTATTATAGTGTTTATTTGCCTGTTTCCACTGGGCGGGAAGTGCACCGTGTCGGAACAAGCAGTGCAGCGACACCAACACTTGCAGGTCAAGGTTGTGAAGCCAGAGCATAAATATAGTTATGAATGTTTACAACAATCTTAACAATCAATGGCCAGCCAATCACCAGCAGAAACAGCAGAACCAGCAGACAGCAAAGGCAATACAGGTCAGCACCAGACATGGATGAATGACATGGACAATGGACAATGGACACCAGCACCATGGAGGCACAGGAGGAGGAGGAATACAAAGGAATACAAAGGAATACAAAGGAAGAACAGACAGCAACAGCCCTACTGGGCCAAACGAGGCTGCCTGTGTGACTACTTTCTACCAATATAGTTTCTACGTGTTAGAGGTAAAAGAATAGTAAAGTTGAAGGCTCCTCCCCACCCACCTCTCCCTCCGGCCGAGGCCGACAGGAAAAAAGTGAGAAACAAACACCATACAGTATAGAAAATCTGCCACGGAATTTTATAGGAAAGATTGAAGGAGAAACATACTCTAAACTAAAGCTAAAGCTACAAAAAAAAGAGTTTACGTAGGGCCGAAGTAATCGAGTTGGGCAGTTGATGCTAAGTATTTATCTAATTTGTTCTTAAACGCCTCAACCGTGTTACTATTAACTACTTGTGCTGGAAGAGAGTTCCATATATTAACAACTCTATTAAAGAGAGAGAGAGAGAGAGAGAGAGAGAGAGAGAGAGAGAAGAGGAGAGAGAAGAGAGAGAGAGAGAGAGAGAGAGAGAGAGAGAGAGAGAGAGAGAGGAGAGAGAGAGAGAGAGAGAGAGAGAGAGAGAGAGAGAGAGAGAGAGAGAGAGAAGAGAGAGAGAGAGAGAGAGAGAGAGAGAGAGAGAGAGAGAGAGAGAGAGAGAGAGAGAGAGAGAGAGAGAGAGAGAGAGAGAGAGAGAGAGGAGAGAGAGAGAGAGAGAGAGAGAGAGAGAGAGAGGAGAGAGAGAGAGAGGAGAGAGAGAGAGAGAGAGAGAGAGAGGAGAGGAGAGAGAGAGAGAGAGAGAGAGGGAGGAGGAGAGAGAGAGAGAGGAGAGAGAGAGAGAGAGAGAGAGAAAGAAAAAGTGCTTCGCTTCATGTGACCCAAATCGCTTACCAATGATCTTGTATCCATTACTACGAGTAGTGTTTGTCCAATCAATATTCAAATAGTCGTTTATGTTAACATTATCGAGGCCACGGAACATTTTAAACATTTCGATTAAGTCTCCTCGCAGCCTACGTTTTGACAAACTGAACAAGTTAAATTCCTTCAAAAGCTCTTCGTATGGCTTGTTTCGCAAGCGCGGAATCATTTTAGTAACTTTTCTTTGTACTCTCTCCAGTTTGATTATATCTTTTCTATAGTAGGGTGACCAGAACTGAACGCAATATGCAAGATGAGGACGTACGATCGCATTGAAAAGTGTAGGAATGACTTTTTCAGACTTATATTCGAAAGTTCTTCCTATGAAACCAGTAAATTTGTTAGCCCTCCTAACGACTTCTGAACAATGTATACTGGGCTTGAGGTCGCTGCTTATAATAATCCCCAAGTCTTTTTCTTCGGTAACATTGGACATTCATGTCCGTCCATTGAGTAGTTAATTTGATCGTTATTACTTCCTATATGCAGAACCTTACATTTATCGGTTTTAAATTTCATCTGCCACTTCTTTGCCCAACTAACTAAGCGATCAAGGTCAGATTGCAATTGCAAATTATCGGCAGTTGTGATTACTTTATTCGTTATTTTACTATCGTCCGCAAACTTTGATATCTTACAGGTGAGGCCTTCATCAATATCGTTTACATAAATTAAGAAAAGTACAGGACCTAGTACAGATCCCTGCAGTACACCACTTAAAACATCTTGCTAGCTAGAGACAGGTAGTGAGGGAGAATAAAGGAGAGGGAGGGAGAGGGAGAATAAAGGAGACAGGTAGGGAGGGAGAATAAAGGAGACATGGAGGGAGAGAGAGAATAAAGGAGAGGGAAAGGGAGAATAAAGGACCACCACCACCACCACCACAACCACCACCACCACCACCACCACCACCACCATCACACCACCATCACCACCGCCACCACCAACACCATCACCACCACTTCTACCACCACCACCACCCCCACTACCACCACCACCACCAGCACCACCATGACCACCAGCACCACCACCATCACACCACCACCTCCACCACCACCACCACCACTACCACCCTCACCACCACCACCACCACCACCACCATCACCACCACCACCACCACCACCACCGCCAACACCAGCATCACCACCACCACCACCACCACTATCACACCACCATGACCATCACCATCACCACCACCTCCACCACCACCACCACCACTACCACCCTCACCACCGCCACCGCCACCACCACCACCACCACCACCACCACTATTAGCACACCACCACCTCCACCATCATCACCACCACCACCACCCCCACCACCACCATCACCACCGCCACCACCTGGACTGGTGCTGGAGAGGACCCATAGGGTGGGACAGCGCCTGGATGCCAAACCTCGCACCATCGTGGCACGCTTCTCTCGCTACTGTGATCGTGACGCAGTGATGAGGAGCGCGAGAAAGCTGAGGGGCACATTCATCTTTATAAATGATGACTTGTGTGCTGCTTCACAGGCAGTGAAGAGTGCTCAGATGCCCCAACTGAAGCAGGCAAGAGCTCAGGGGAAAATAGCGTATTTCCGGCACACCAGGCTTATCATCAAGGAGAGGCATAACGGAGAACACGCGACAGGGAATAATCTGCCCTTAGCTGATGCTGGACAAGGACAACCAATGGCAGTGGATGAGGATGCTGGGCGTGACCGGGAGTCGCTGCAACTCGGGGCAGAGCAGACTCAACAGAGTCCGGGTCTGTTGCTGCTGTGACTGCGTCGACGACTGGTGGCGCGGCGGGCTGGCGGCCTGATGGGAGAGATGATGCCTTCCCTTCCCTACTGACGCCGCAGCCTGCTGGTGCCCGTTCGTGTCCCACGCCTGCCAACCCTCTTCCTCAGTCTCAATCCAAGCAAATTAAGAACTTACGAAGTAATGCAAACAAATAAGAGGTAGTACGACTGAAAGGTAAATAAATTTTCCTCATAATGATGGCTGCATCGGCCTACCTTCCGTTTCATCTAGTTAATGATAATGAATTATGCAGACTTATTAACAGTGACACATTAAACTTAAATTTCCTGTCCACAACCGTTCTTGATACGATGATGCTCAACCCACTTAGTTTACAACAGGATGATCATGTGAATGATAGAATTAACCCTTTACTACTTCACCCATTTAACTCATCATATACATTTTCCAACTACGTGTATATTGAAGATCTCAAAATGAAAACTGAAGGTGTTAATACTTTCTCAGTCTTATGTATGAATATTCGTAGTCTCCCTAACAATTTGCAATCATTTATTGACCAATGTTTGAATGATATGAATATAAAGTTTGATGCTATAGGTTTTTCTGAGACAAGACTAGATAATGATATAGCATCATTGTATAATATGGCAGGATACAATTTGCATATTATGAATAGAGATAGAAATGGTGGGGGTGTATACATGTATGTGTCAAATATCTATAATTCATGTGTCTTATCTGAATGTTGTATGATGGAGCCACATTTTGAATGTATATGTGTAGAACTAAATAATGATAAGGACACTATTTACTTAGCTTCTGTTTATAGACCGCCTAAAGGAAGCATACCGCATTTCCTTGATGCTCTGAATTCCTTATTTGATTTCTTTGAAGGGAAACAAATTTCTGACATATATTTTTTGGGAGACTGGAATTTAGATTTACTCAAAACAAATGATCAAGGTGTCACAGATTTTATGAATATAATGTACTCTCATGGATGCTTTCCACTTACAACCAAACCAACAAGAGTAACTGAAAAATGTGCTACTTTAATAGATCATATTTGGACTTCCAATTCACAGAATAATATAGAAAATTGTATTGTGTACACAGATGTTACAGACCATTTTCCAATTTACTCTCAATTTAAGAAATATAATGTCCAAGATCACATATTTATTAACAAAAGAAGCTTTTCTGAGATAAACATTAACTTATTCAAAAGGGAAATAGCAGATACGAATTGGATGCAGATATTAGATATAAATGACCCAGCTGAGGCTTTTGAAAATTTTTAAAACTTATACACTGAAATTTTTCAAAATTTTTTGCCACTTGGAAAGATTAAAATTACTAATAAATATAATAGAAGTCCTCACATCACTATTGGCTTACAAAATAGTATAAAAGAAAAGCGCAGACTGGAAAGGTTAGCGTCTAAATGGCAAATAACTTATGGACCAAGATTTAAAAAATATAGAAACAAATTAGTATCACTCCTGCGTGAGGCAAAACATAATTATTATCAAAATCAACTTAAACATTCGCAAGGAAATGTCAAGTCTACTTGGAACATAATAAATAATTTACTTAACAGGAGAAATTGCAATAACAACACTAGGGATATAAAGCTAAAAAACAACAGTGAAAATGCAGCAACAGTCTTCAATAACCATTTCTTAAAAAAATCAGAAACTTCATCTCAAAATGATAATGAACAACGTAACTCACATAAACAATTCTTTAATAACTCAACAGTATTTTCTCTATATCTGTATCCAGCCACTACTGCTGAAGTTCAACATTACCTAAAGACCTTAAAAGATACAGCTGCGGGGTATGATGATATTCCACCACATTTACTCCATCACACTGCACAGTATGTGGATGTTGCACTCACTCATGCCATTAATCTGTGCTTTAAACAAGGTTATTTCCCAACTAAATTAAAAGTAGCAAAAGTTATACCTATACATAAATCCGGTGCAAAAAAAGATGTAAATAATTACAGACCAATATCTATTCTGCCTTCAATCAGCAAAGTATTTGAAAAAGCAATAGCTACAAGACTTACTGGATTTTTAGAAGATTATAATTTGTTATCTGAGAGCCAATTTGGTTTCCGTAAAAATAAGACAACTGAAAAAGCAATATTAAAGTTCACAACCGAAGTGCATAAGAGTCTGGAAAATAAGTTACATGTTGTTGGAATATTTTTTGATTTGAGTAAAGCTTTAGACTCTCTTAATCATACAATATTATTGGATAAACTTGGCAATATTGGTATCAGAGGAATAACACTAGAACTGTTTTCTAGTTATTTGTCAGATAGAAAACAGGCTGTCTACTGTAATAACGCAATCAATCTACACTGAAAAACATTGACAGGGGAGTGCCACAAGGATAAATTTTGGGACCTTTATTGTTTTTGGTTTACATTAATGATATTGCTAACGCTAGTGATAAATTCAATTATGTTTTATTTGCAGACGACACCAATCTCCTTATGACAGACAAAACATTAGACCAATTGCATGTAAAAGTTAATACCGAACTGGAGAAAATAACGAGATGGGTTTTGGCAAACAAATTAGCTGTTAACATAAAAAGACTGAATATATTTTATTTCAAAGTCGTTCTATTACTAATAACTTAGAATCAATATTCTTGAGAGGGTGTGAACTACAACGAGTGTCTAGTAAAAAATTCTTGGGTGTTATAATTGACGAAAATTTGAACTGGAAAAATCATATTCAGTCTGTGTGCTTAAATTTATCAAAAATGTGTGGAATCATATACAAAATTCGACACAACCTAACGATTGAGGCATTACGGAACATTTATTATTCTCTTTGCTACCCTTACATTATATATTGTGTATCTATCTGGGGATGTACTTGGCCTACAATCATAAAAGATGTTTTTGTGTCTCAAAAGAAACTCATCAGAACAATTTGCTTTAGAGGTAAATATGATGCTACTGATATGTTATTTAATGATTTAGGGCTGCTAAAATTTGATCTTGTTAGGAAATACTTTTTGTTACTAACTATTTTTAATGATATAAATAACAGTGATCAAAACAGTAAAATATTTAGTTTTCCACCACAGGCAAGGTACAAGGGGAAATAATATTGCTCTGATTTTTCAACAAGCACGTACAACGCTATATAAATTTTCTTTACACTGTGTTGGGCCACAATTTTGGAATGCAATACCTAATGATTTGAAGGCAATTACTAATGTCAATACATTCAAAGTTAAGCTTAAAAGATATTTATATAATGTTCAAAGTCAAAATAGCAGGGAATAATATATGTAAATATATTTGTGTAATAGTATTTCGTATTTTGTGATTTGTTATGGCTAGTGTATAGGGAAAATGTATTGCTTAGGTATATATCATACTAAGGAATATTTAGGATATAATTTGTTAATATATTGCCGCCCTCGATATATTTTCATAGCTGTATAAATTATTGTTCTGTCCGCTAGGGAGCAGATGCTCAGCGGACTAATGCCACTAACTGATTTTTGTAAATATGTATGAATTATGTTAACTTGTAACATTTTGGCAATAAACTCAATCAATCAATCAATCAACCACCACCACCCCCAATTCCAATGAACTGCAACTCGAGAAATGCCAGTGGTCGCTGGCAGTTTTAACTCAAAGGTGGTCTACTTGTGTTTTGGCTCCGCGACTAATATTTTCATATATCAATTTCGCGATAAATATTGATGCACCGCATCTGAATACCAAAAAATATAGTTCTACTGTTGTTCTACTAATTTTATGGATGACATGCATTACGATGGAACGCTCTATAATAGCAATTTAATGCAAATTACTTGCCTCGAGTATCAAAGCTTAATATATTTTTTACATGTATATTGTAGCATGTTTTATAGGGGCGATGTTCGACATAATTTTTTTTATCTTCAACCACACATACACATACAAATAAAGAGAGAAAAACAGACACATAAAAAGTACGCACTCACATACATAAATACACACAAAAAAGGGGTGTCAGTCCATCCACTACAGCAACGGCATCCATCACTTTAAGCGTCACACTCAACAGCTCACTAGTATCCACACCAGCCACTCCACACCCATCATCTTCTTCCTCACAACACCATTCACTCCACATCCATCATCCTCTTACTCACAACACCATCCACTCCACCAAAGACTACTGTATACAGTAGTCTTTGACTCCACACCCATCATCCTCTTCCTCACAACATCATCCACTCCACACCCATCATCCTCTCCCTCACAACACCGTCCACTCCACACCCATCATCCTCTTCCTCACAACACCATCCACTCCCCACCCATCATCCTCTCCCTCACAACACCATCCACTCCACACCCATCATCCTCCTCCTCACAACACCACCCACTCCACACCCATCATCCTCTTCCTCACAACACCATCCACTCCACACCCATCATTCTCTTCCTCACAACACCATCCACTCCACACCCATGATCCTCCTTCTCACAACACCATCCACATCCATCTTTGGGGGAGGCGGTGGCCGAGTGGTTAGCGTCTTGGAGTGCTGAACTCAATGTCCCGAGTTCGAATCCTGCCGGGGGCAACTCTTTCAAGAGCCTGGTAGGGGAGCAGAAGGTCCTGAGTTCAAGTCTCACCAGGGAGCAACAATCAAATCCATCGTCGAGTGGCCGAAGCAACCCACATGCAGCGTATACCTGTCTGCCGATTGCGAGTGTGACGGTGGACTTTAGGGGCTGCATGTGCCTAAACTGAAGAACTGAACATCACAGAAAATGGCATCTTCACCTGAGACCACAGGTGTGACTATAAAAATCCAGCCTGCGCCAACAACGGGCGAGATCGACCAACATCAAGACTCCATAAGCCTACAGGCGCTATAGGATACAACGTAAAAAAAGAAACTCCACACCCATCATCCTCTCCTTCCCCCACCCTCACCACCCCTTCCTGGCGCATCCCCATCTCCCCACCTACTAACCCATCAGTCTGCTACTCCACCTTGGCCACTCCGCCGCTCTCCACCCACTCCTTGACGGGCATCACCAAAATACCCGCCAAAGGGAAAAGTTAAGGGCCATACATAACCTCCAGCTGCAAATCTGGACCAGGTTCGCCCCACAAAATGATGCCTCGGAAAAGAAAGCATTTTGATATTATAAACAAGAAATATACTCACTGATGGGAGTGTAAACAAACAAACACACACATACCGAACTGTATGCAAATTTTGATAAATAATGGAAATATTTATAATGATTGAAATATTGGCTTGTACGAACAATATCTATCTATCTTTCTTTTATATTAATAAAAGCGAAAGTGTGTCTGTCTGTCTGTGTGTGTGTGTGTGTGGTATAGGTTCCGCCCCCCGTGGCGCAAACACCTCATATGGCACATTTTTGGAATCGGGTTGACCAGGGGAAGGTCATAAGCCCACTTATGAGATGATCCGATCACTTTTTTTTTTCTTTTCTTTTTTAGCAGCCTATTAGCGAGAATTGTGAAAACAAAAGTAGGTTGCGAGAATTAGAGAGAACTGCAACTCCGAAATACCAGTGGTCGCTGGTAGTTTTAACTCACAATTTGGTGAAAAGTTGGTCAACTTGAAAGAAAAATATGGGCTTATTCCACTATACTTAAAACACACAAGTATAATATTAAGAACGATTTTCTTCTATATGTATATTGTATAGAAGCCTGATTCTGTAAAACATTGTATATAACCAAATAACCAAGTAGGTTATAGTTGAGGAGGCGAGGTAAATGCTACTCTATGATATTATATAGTCAATAACGAATGTTTAGAAGTTATCTATACCTAGGCAGTCATATTTTCCTGTTATTATTGTGTATCAATCAGATAGAAAGCCTAGAAGTGCAATGAGTCGACGCGTGAAGTGGCAATGTTTTGATTCAATCTCCCCGCCACAATCTCCCCGCCCACCACTCCCCGCCGCGGCACGTCGCCTCCACAATTATAACCTACATTGTCGCAGCAACAAGCCGATTTCGGCATTCTTTATTCTTCGTTTTTCCAAGGCATTGCTTATTGTATTTTGACAAGCGTTTGCCAGACGCAGCAGTACTGTCTTAGAAAACAGTGTGAACATCGCCCAAATTTTACATGCCACAATATACATGTAAAAAATCTATTAAGCTTTGCTACTCGAGGCGAGTAATTTGCATTAAATTGCTATTATAGAATGTTCCATCGTAATGCATGTCATCCATATAATTAGTAGAACAACAGAAGAACTATATTTTTTGGTATTCAGATGCGGTGCATAAATATTTATCGCGAAATTAATTTATGAAAAATATTAGTCGTGGAGCCAAAACACAGTAGACCAACCTTTGAGTTAAAACTGCCAGCGACCACTGGCATTTCTCGAGTTGCAGTTCTCTCTAATTAGCACGCAATTAAACTGAATTTTCCACAACTGTCTATCCCTTGCCACTATTTTTCATCAAACTTCGTAATTACACACCCACCGTTCATCCCTCTCATTTCGCTCACACCCATGACGAGAGAAAGTCCCTGTCACTCATTACAAGCTGCTATATTATATAAGCTATGCTAAAATCTAAATCTAAAGTGCGGTTAAGAAAAAGGCACTACTCCTATATAGAGAAAATACTGTTTTAAAATAAGTTACATAAAAGGATAAATGTAGTTTATAACGATATATGGCATAAAATGATATTCAAATCAATCCTTGCATAGTCCAAGCGATAGTTTGTGATAAGTTCGTCGTCGGTGCATTCGTTGAGGACGTTCCTGCACTGGCCAAACCTCCTCAGCCGACGGCTGCGTTGGTGTTGATTGGTCTTTTTAATGCCTAAGTTAAGACAAATCACCTATCAAACATATTAAGGATTTTTGGTCTTTGATACAATCTTGCGACAAAATCACGGTTTTTAATAGGGTTAATAGATCTCCTGAACGCCTTCTTCAGGCCGGCGCAACACCCACACTTGGCTTTATTCTGGTACCGGAGTAATTTATTTTTGTTTTAGACACGTTACATAGCTACTATTATTTATTACTGAATCACGGTTGTGTCGCCCCTCACGGTGCCGTGGTGGCGGTGACGGTTGCAGTGGCAGCGGCAGTGGTTCTGGCAACCCCTGTGGTCGTGGCAGTGGTTGTCGTGGCAGTGGCAGGGCGAACACTTCTGGCGGGGCGACGTTGCTGCCGCTGTTGTTGGTGTTGCCGCCACTGCTGACGCTATTGACGCTGTTGTTGCCACTGTTGACGCTGCTGTTGCCACTGCAGCCGCTGTTGTCGCTGCTGTTCCCACCGCTGCTGCGCCACCTGCAGACGGGTGGCGATGGTGTCCTTGACGGCCGCCACCTGGGCTGGCGGGCCCCTGATGGTGACGGTCTTGGTGGTGGTGTCGGTGGGGGGCGGCACCGTCACCCTCACGCCAGGGTGTTCCTGCGCCAGCTTCAGGAGCGCCGCGCCGCCAGGACCCACCACGTGGCGCCTCAGGTCCGTGGCAACCTCCACCACCGCCACGCACGCCGCTTGCCTCTGGCGCCGACGTTCGGCGGCCTCGCGGGTCTTGACCTCGATGTCCTGCAGGTGCCGCGTCAGTTCCTTGGCGGCAGCGGACACCTGGGTCTTGAGGCCCCGCAGCACCACCTCCTGCGACAGAGTGTCGTGAGGGGGAGGCACGCGCACTGCCAACGACGGGTATTTTTGACACAACTTGTCCACCGTCTCGCCGCGCGGGCCGATCACGTGTCGGCGCATGTTTGGGGGTACGACAAGGATCGTGTCCACTGTGTCTTCCAGCCACGACTGTCCCACCGCGTCCCGGACGTGTGGGGGAGGGACGGGGGCGCGGCGCCGCCTCCTGCCCGTGGCCTTGACTGTCGTGGCCTCTGGGGCGGCGATGTCCTCCGGGGCGCCGTTGGCCTCCGAAGTGGTGGCCTGCACGGCCTTGGCCGGCTGCTTTTCAACACTGTCCTTGTCAACAGTTTTCTTCTGTTTCTTGCGGCAGACGACTTGCCAGCCGAGGCCGTCGTCCTGCTCTTGGTCGTCACGGACACGGCGGCGGCGGCGACGCACCTTCTTGCGCTGCGGCTGCTGGACGTGAGTCCCGGGAAGGCGTTCGCCGTTGTCCACGGATTCCATCAACTCTTGAGGCTCCAGCGCTGCCTTTTGTGGGGCGTCGAGGAGCGGTTCAGAGAGGCAGGTTTCCTGCGGCACCACCAGGCAGGGCTCGGACAGAACCTCCGCACTGTGCTCCTGGTGGTGGTTGGAGTGCTCCTCCGGCAGGGAGGGCGATCCCTGCTGCTCCGTCTTGACGTTGAGCACGAGCACCTCGACGCTTTCCACGGCGTCTTTGCGGCGTCCCGTTGCCGCAGCACTTCCTGCGGCACAGCTTGGCGAGGGTCCTGAACGCCTTCTTCAGGCCGGCACAACACCCACACTTGGCTTCCTTGGCTTCCTGGTCTCTTCAGTAACACGCTTCTCTTCAGTCTTGGGAGTCATGACCTAGACTTTCTATACCCACCAGTTGACGCAGGTCCCTAATAATAAAAATTCCCTACAAACAGTTTGGAGTTAGCAAATAGGAACAAATCCTTTTTTGGCACACACTCATCATCACACACATCTTCACTACTAGTGTTTCTAACTCCAAGCTCACGCTGATTGGCTACTACAGTGTCTGCCTAGATTCAAGCTGGCGTCAGTAAGGGTCCCGGGGTTCCAATATGCTCAACTCCAACCTCGCGTCAAGGGGCCTCTCACGCCACCGCCATCATCATCATCATCAGCATCACCACATTATTGCCCTATACCATAGACCAATGTATACCTGGACTGTTCACGCGACAATGTTTTGAATTGCGGGGCTGCAGAAGGGCCCGCGGGGCGCCCGACAAAGAGATATAGTGGTCTATGGACTATCATATAGACTGGTTTATCAGTATATATGATATACTGTAATCTTCGTAAATGTTTGTTCTATAATATTATCAAATAAAAAACAGTAAAACACGCTAAAGAAATGCCATTACGAGACTATGAAGAAATATGCATGAACTTAATATTCACTTAACTCTTTGCCATTTAAAACTTTGCGAGTCAACTTTTATCATGAAGGGTATCAATAGAAGCGCAATTTTATTAGCTTTCCATTGGTGTATTTCGTTATCTGATAAATTAATTAGAACCATGCATAAATTAGCGTTAAATAAAAAAATTAAATCATCAATCGGGTAATTTTCCCGATTGATGATGTTATTTATTCACTTATATATTTCGTTTTCTGATAAATGAATTAGTACCATGTATAAATTAGCGTTGCCTAAATAAATAACCTCATCAATAGGGAAAATTACCCGATTGATGATTTTATTTATTTAGTTAATGCTAATTTATGCATGGTTCTAATTCATTCACACACACACACACACAGACACACACACACACACACAGAAAAAACCCCAACAACTTTCTCCTCATTTTATGACGTTCCTGTAGTCAAGGTGTACGATAACCTGCGATAACAAGCGACTCTTAGCCCCAACATACTTGTTTGCTAATACGTGATTACAAAATTGACGAGTAAAAAAACTTGACGATCTGCTATTACGTGGAAATGGCGGACGTTAAAGTTGATGACGGCAAAGAAAAAAAATCGCGGGTAAAACGTAAATACTTGCTCAGTGTACTAAGCCATTAAAGGTAAGAATAAAATAGCGGAGGCAAATAAGACCAAAAGTAAATAAAGAGATTGAAAGCTAAACATTGTGGCGTTTTTACAGATAAGCGCTGGAATATTTCAAGGGATCTCTCTCTCTCTCTCTCTCTCTCTCTCTCTCTCTCTCTCTCTCTCTCTCTCTCTCTCTCTCTCTCTCTCTCTCTCTCTCTCTCTCTCTCTCTCTCTCTCTCTCTCTCCCCCCCCAAAATTATGTATAATTTAAACCAACGCTGGTACACCTGAGAGAGTAAAAGGAATGAATGCGTGAAAAGTCTAATAGAATTATCGAAAAGTCTGAAAGAAGTATCGAAAATAAATGAACAGACCGCTGTTTTTGCTGCACTCAGCATCCCGAATGGCAAACACTCCCGTGAACCACCTCAAGACGACCCACAACTTATATAAGCGTGTATACAACATATATGTATCCCCCCCCCCCCAGGAGTATCCCCAGGAGTGTTAAAAGTAGAAGTGCTGAGGTTATTCTAAAGCTTTATTTGGCACTAGTCAGACTTCTAATAGACTATGCGGTTCAGTTTTGGTCTCCGTATTACAGGATGGATATAGCCTTGTTAGAATCTGTCCAAAGAAGGATGACCAAAATTATTCATGGAATGCGTAACTTTAGTTATGAGAAGAGATTGAAACTATTAAATTTGCACTCACTCGAGAGGCGTAGAGTAAGGGGCGATCTGATAGAAGTTTTTAAGTGGATAAAGGGATACAATATAGGCGATGTAGGAAAAGTTATTAAGGTTAGTAAGCAGGGTAGAATAAGAAGTAACAGATTCAAGCTGGAAAAGCGTAGATTTAAAAAGGAAATTGGGAGAAACTGGTTCAATTGCGTGGTGAATGATTGGAATGGACTCAGTTGTCAGGTGGTCAATGCGGAGTCTATTGGGGTCTTTAAAAGGAGTCTGGAAAAATTCATGGATGGGGAAGAGAGGTGGATATAGGTAGAGTTAAGTAACAGGAACTACCTCGTGTAGGTCTCACGGCCTCTTGTAGCTTCTTTACTTTCTAATGTTCTTCTTATGTAGAGAGAGAGAGAGAGAGAGAGAGAGAGAGAGAGAGAGAGAGAGAGAGAGAGAGAGAGAGAGAGAGAGAGAGAGAGAGAGAGAGAGAGAGAGAGAGAGAGAGAGAGAGAGAGAGAAGAGAGAAGAGAGAAGAGAGAGAGAGAGAAGAGAGAGAGAGAGAGAGAGAGAGAGAGAGAGGAGAGAGAGAGAGAGAGAGAGAGAGAGAGAGAGAAGAGAGAGAGAGAGAGAAGAGAGAGGAGAAGAGAGAGAGAGAGAGAGAGAGAGAGAGAGAGAGAGAGAGAGAGAGAGAGAGAAGAGAGAGAGAGAGAGGGGAGAGAGAGAGAGAGAGAGAGAGAGAGAGAGAGAGAGAGAGAGAGAGAGAGAGAGAGAGAGAGAAAACCCCACAATAATAGACAGCCAGTCAGGGTTACAAACAAACAAAAAAGCCAGACCCACTTCACTAAAATTCCACCAGAAAAGAAAAGACAAACAAAACGTAACACACATTTCACTCCATGATAAATGGAAAAAAGTGTATTAGTGGTAACACTAAGGAACATAAGTAAAGGTTGGGAAAAGGGTGAGTGAAACACAGAGTATGAAAACATGTGGGAATTAATGTGAGGGAGGGAAAGTGATGTACAAGGCAGATGAGAAATAGGAAGACTGGGAAATAGGAAGGATGTATGAAAGGAAAAAGATACGAGTACATGGAGAAAGGAGGAAGATGAGAAAGTGCAGGAATATAGGAAGGAAGGAAGGAAGAGCGAAAGAGAGACATGCTTCAAAAACAGGAAAATATACTGGGATATCAATAGAAATTACAAAATATGGAAGGAAAGAGGAGAGGAAAATGAATCAGAGCAATAAAAAGAAAGAAAAAAGATTGAATGAAAGCCTAGTGATTAGGGTGAACATAAGGTATGGCAAAGGCTGAAAAAAAGAGGAATATAGAAATGTTAAGAAGTAAAATAATAAATGCCAATTGAAAAGATGGAAATGATAAAGGTAAATTACAAACTCATTTTTGTTATTTGATGTAAAGACAAAATGAGGAAGAAAAGCAGGAAAATATGTTGTGAAGTATCATTGATTAACAAAGAAAATGTGACTTAAAATAGGAGAAAAAAACATAATTTAATAAATTTCAAAATCATTAAAATAAACAAAAAGCAAAAAAAAAAAACTCGTTTGAGGGTTCTACAAAATCATGAACGAAAAAAAAACCCCATTCAGGGAAGTGTACAGGGTGAATGAGAAAAATAAATTAAAGAACCAGAGAGAACCAGATGATATAATAAAATCGAGAAAACTTAAGAAGAGAAAGAGAGGAGAGGCAGAATGAAGATGAAATGTTAAAGACAAAAAAGTGGAACGTCAGAGCAAAAAGGGAATATAAATTTCGGTGAGATAAGACACGAATATTAAAAATGAGGAATGGAAAATACTTAGGGAAGATAACTGGAAATGGTGCAGAAAACTGAGCTGTATTTTACTTGCCTATCTCACTTCCGGGTGGAGAGAGAGAGATAAAAAGAAGAAGAAGAAGAAGAAGAGAGAGATAGGAAGAAAAAATCAGCACCAAGCTGACAACAATGCATCGTGGAGTGGACAAATATTTTTTTTTTTCTCTTCCCCCCCCCCTTTTTTTCTTCCCCTCCTCTCTCTCCTCTCCTTCTCCTCTCTCTCTCTCTCTCTCCCTCCCCTCCCCCCTCTCTCTCCTCTCTCTCTCCCTCTCTCCCCTCTCTCTCTCCCCTCTCCCCTCTCTTCTCTCGCCTCTCATCTCTCTCTCTCCTCTCTCCCCTCCTCTCTCCTCTCTTCTCTCCCTCTCTCTCTCTCTCTCTCTCTCTTCTCTTCCTCTCTCCTCTTCTTTCTCTCTCTCTCTCTCTCTCTCTCTCGCTCTCTCTCTCTCTCTCTCCGCCCGGAAGTGAGACAGACAAATAACAATGCAGCAAAGTTTTCGCTGCTTTATCCTCCAACTACTGTTGCTATTTCATATTTTGTGTCTTTTTCCAACCCGAACAGATGCTTTTTACCTTCCTCTGTATCATATTTTGTTCTCTGCTATTTCTCCCTTATAATATTTTTCGACCGCCACTCGACCCTTTGTCGCAGGGCGTGTGGCGTTCCCCGGGGCTATAAAGTGGCCCACCCTCCGGAATTAGTCATTAACACTTACGTAGGCCTCTCAGCAAACTCTTTAGTCTTAGAATAGAAACCGAGGGTAAAAAATATGGCAGTGTTGGTGTTGTGCGTCGGCGTAGGAAGGGCGAGGAGTGGGAGGGCAAGGAGTGGCAGGACGGGTGAGCGACCACCAAGACGGCATGAGGCGAGCAGCGTGAGGGGGTGAGGGAGTGAGGTTGGTGAGGACAGCAGGTGGTGAGGTGCGTCACGCTATTCTGAGGAGGAAGTTAGGAAGGTGAGAGAAGAGTGGGAAATTGTATGAGACAGAGGCGAGAGGGTGGTTGACGGCTGGTGGATGGTGACACTGATCGCAGGAGTGATGACAGAGATGACGGGTGAGATTGCTGTGAGTAAACACTACAGAGAAGGACCCCGGGGGATAACAATTGAGGAAATAATGAAGGTGAGTCCTATCATAACATTCTCAACACTTTCCTCAAGGCACTGTAATGCTCATGGCACCATGGCACTTGGCACTTTGGCTTGGTGACTCGTCATAGTGACTCCCACATCTCCCTGCGTGGCCCTGGATCAGGTTGTCCCTCAAGGCACTATAATGCTCCTGGCACCATGGCACTTGGCACTTTGCCTTGGTGACTCGTCATAGTGACTCCTACATTTCGCTGCGTGGCCCTGGATCAGGTCGTCCCTCTCACGTGCACTACGTGCTCCGCCTGGGTGATGTCTCTTCTCCGGCATGGCGATTCATCTTTGCCTTGGCACTACTCTAACCTCCCGGCTTGGATCTACTTACGTCGTGGCTGGACAGCAGCTCAGAAGGCTTCGCATCGCCGGGGCCACAAACTTCGCTGGGCTGACCCTGCCCTAGCCTCTCGCCTACATGTTTCCCGCCATCGCCTGCACTCACCGACCTCCTCCTTTGAGGCGGTCTAGGAAGCTCCTCCCACTTCTCCCTCTCCGGAGCTCTCCTCCTCCAAGAGGTCTCGCTCTCTGCGCCCTGCCTCCCCCTCTAAACGGTACAAGTCTACAGGTTGCTCCCGATCGAGCTCGCCGGGTCCCGTTCCTCTTGGGTGGGCCTCCTCTTCTCCCCCCCCCCCCAACTGCTTCAGACCCTCGTCTGAACAGAACCCCGGTCTCCCTATCGGGCCCTCCCACCCTTCCAGGCAAGCATTGATCTGCCGCTAATGTCTGATAATAAGCCTATATTTGCTGGGTGCAAAGGCGAGGGAGGGAGGGCCAGTAGGGGCTACACGGCCAACCACCAGAATATCACACGGCATAAACAGCCATTTCTCATAACTGATCCCTCCCCGCGGCATATTCCACATTTTTATATCCATATTTCCCCTCTTCCCTACACCATTAGTTTTCCATCCACAATGTCTGTATTCTTTCTCTCCCCTTTACGTTGTGTTCTCCATTCACAGGCTTGGAATTTTGTTTACAATAAGTCATTTTTCTTAAAAAAATTGCGAAATCAACTATTTCGGTCGACGTATTCTTTTTTCAAAGATATAAACAATATCAACCTTTGGAATATTGACATTAAATGAATTGAACTCGATAGTCTTTAAATGATTTTTGTATATATGTCGATATTGAAAAGGTGTAAATTGCCTGATATTTCATTGTTTTATTATTTTTTTAATGACGTATATTAATAATTATGCTAAAATACAACAGTAGATGGTAAGGATTACCTTGCTTCTGTCCACACACTCTCTCTCTCTCTCTCTCTCTCTCTCTCTCTCTCTCTCTCTCTCTCTCTCTCTCTCTCTCTCTCTCTCTCTCTCTCTCTCTCTCTCTCTCTCTCTCTCTCTCTCTCTCTCTCTCTCTCTCTCTCTCTCTCTCTCTCTAAGTTGAAACTCCCTTTTTGATGGAAAGTTATAAGAATAATTTGATGTCTATTTCATTAATAATTCAGTCACCATACTCTTTATTGGTAGTGGTAGTGGTCGTGAGGAATATCCTCGTAAATATACATAAATATGTATACAAATGAGAAATAGTACCTAGAGAAGGACATTAAAGTGTCAGGAAGAGGCATGAGTACCGTTGAAGGTGCGTCCATTAAGGCTCCTTCACTTGCCTTCCCTCATGTCCCAACGCCTCCTCCTCCTCCTCCTCTTCCTCCTCCTCCTCCATACATTCTTCCTTCCCCTCTGCATGTATCTCCCTCCATTCATTACTTTGGAGGAAACGAGGGTCGGAGGAGGAAGAGGAGTATGAGGAGAAAAAGATGTCAAAGATGGAGGTGTACGAAAAGAAAGAAGATGAAGGATGAAGGATAAGAAGGTGAAGGAATAAAGTGAAAGCAAAGATCGGGAAAGAAAAGGAAGACGAGAGAGCTGATGCAGATGAGAGAGTGCGAATATATGATGCAAACAATGAAAAACGAGGAAAATAATAAGATATCGAGAAAAAGAAAAAGAAAGATTAATGTTTTACCCTTTTTACACTGAAATATAATAATGTTGACATGAAATAGAGCGCTTTGGAGGTTTTCAATACTTCTCTCTCTCTCTCTTTTCTCTCTCTCTCCTCTCTTCTCTTCTCTCCCCTTCTCTTTTTCTCTCTCTCCTCTCTCCTCTCTCCTCTTTCTCTCTCCTCTCTCTCTCTCTCTCTCTCTCTCTTCTCCCCTCTCCTCTCTCCCCCCCCCCCCCGCCCCGCCCGGGGAAAACAGAAAACCTTTCCCGGGGGAAACTTAGCATAAAAAGTAAGTTTTTTCTTGATGTATTTGGTGTGTGTATCGATAGGGGGTCTTTAAAACCCTGGTCGACGAGTCTTCCCGCGCTGGTAAAGAGGGTATTTTTCACGTTGTCTGAATCGGTTTCCTTTCAATTTACTCCCCGTTGCTGTTTATATTTTTTGTGTATGTTGCAAGTTTTTTATTTTTTAAAATTTGGGCTGATGTTTAAAACCCCCTTTTTTTTTCATTACTTACTCAGAAAACACATACACAGTGGCCGCGCGCCACGCACGCACGCACGCACGACCCCACACCACACACACACACACACACCCCAAAAACACACACAAAACACACACACCCCACAACACACAACACACACAAAAACCCCCCACACCACACACACATTTTTATATTTTATCACTAACGCCAAAGGAAAAAGCACTTTGGCTTGAAAAAAACAAAAAACCGAATAACAAACCTTCCCCCTTCAACAATCTTCCCTTTTACCTTGGGAAAAAAAAGTTTTTTTTTTTTTTGCCGCATATTAAAATTTTCCTTGACCCAAAAAACTTACTTTCCCCTTCATTTTGTGACACAACACACATACACACCCTTAAATTTTCAAATCGTGTGAGGTGTGTATGTGTGTGCGTGTATGTGTGTGGTGTGTGTTTTGGTGTGTGTGTGGTGTGTGTGTGTGTGGTGTGTGTGTGGTGTGTGTGTGTGGGCCCCACTGATTATATAACAGGGATCGCGGAAGCCGGCTCAGCACTGGTTTCAACTGTCGCCATCTTGCCAATCCCAAAAAACAAACCCTTTTTTTCTGCGGTTTGCGTTGCTGTTGGTTGTGCTTTCGCCTCGTCATCCCAAGCTGTGCGCTATGCCTGTAAAAACAGCCCAGGACCTGGAAGTGGCAAATCTTTCCCCCCGTGAGAAACCACACACACAAACAGCACCCACCACACCCCCCCACCCACACACCCAACCCCCCCACCCCAAAAACCCCCCCCCCCAAACACCCCACACCAACACACACCCACCACCCCCACACCCCACCCCCAGGGCACACCCCACACCCACCACCACCCCCCCACACCCCACCCCACACACACACCCCACCCACACCCACACAAACCCCAACACCCAACACCCCACACCTACACCCCACACCACACACACCACCCCACCCCCACAGTCCACACACCCCCCACCCCCATACCCCCCAGCCCATCATTTTTAATCCTCAACCACTCCAGCACCCCACCTACTATTTTAAAAAATATAGGGGGATATGGTATATTTTTTTTTTATTAGGTAGTATAGATATAATATATTTTTTTTACTATTTAACAATTAGTGGGGAAACAGAAGAAAGGGGTGCACAAAGAGAGGGAACTAACCCGGTTTTACAGGGGCATTTTTTGCTCACGAGCAGTTTCACGAGCTGCTCAACGAAACTATTACACGGTGATCTGTTTTGATGACAAAAGCATACGACCTGAGTGCGGTTATGATAAAAATGTCATACGCTTCCTAAAAAAGCGGGCTTTTTTTAAAGGGAGTAGCTTTTTTTGCGGAAAAAAAAAGAAAAAAAGTTACTTTGGGGTTAAAAGTTGGGTTAGGTTTCATTACAACCTAAAAGGGTTGGGTTTGGGTTTCTTTAAAAACCTTTTAAAGGGTTGGGGTTGGTTTTTCATTAAAACCCTTTAAGTTGGGTTGGGTTTTCATTAAAACCCTTTGGGTAGCTGGTTGGGTTTCTTTAAAAACCCAAAAGGGTTAGGTTTGGGTTTTTCATTAAAACCCATAGGTTATTGGGTTTCTTATATTATATTATTTTTATTTTTTGGGGGGGGGGGTTGCGCAAAAAAAACTATCTCCTTTTAAAAACAAGCACCTTTGTAGGCCAAGAAAAAATATTTGGGTGTCTCTAAAAACGACCGCGAAACTCTGTCCATTTTACCCAAAAGTTGTTTGTAGTCTATATAAAACCATAGTCTTTTCGTACACTCGCTCAGATTTTGAACTTGACTATGATTTACAAAAACGACACCAGTATTACGAAATACTCAAATATGTACAAAACTAACTACTTTAAATAAATCCCAAATTAAAAAAGGTTTTTTGTTTAGGTCAAGGTTTTGATTCTCTAAATTTCCTGTAACCCCGAGAGTAGCTTCTAGGACCACGTGCCCGGGGCCGTACCCGGGCCGCGGGGTACGGGGCGACACCTTTAAGGGCGAACTGCCGTTCGCTCTTTAGGTCAGACACACACACCTCGGGGGGCTAACACCGCACTCGGGCCCCTCTCTCGCTTACCACATACCCACACCTGTCACACACCCTGTCCCCCTCGCAACACCCCGTCACTACACACCTGTAGGGCCTGCAACACATGTCACTACACGCCTGTACGCCTCGCAACACCCCCTGTCACTCACACCTGTACGGCCTCGCAACACACCCACTCACACCTGTACGCCTCGCAACACACTGTCCTACACACCCTGTACGACCTCCAAGACACTGTCACTACCCCCGTACGGCCTCGCAAAACACCTGTCACTACAACCTGTACGGCCTCGAAGGACCCGTCACCCCACCCGTAGGGCTCGCAACACACCTTTTGTCGTGTATCACCGTAAATAAATGACGGGAAAGGGTTCGCGACACAGGTTCAAGTTTAGTAGTATAGTTAGGTGTAATAGTAGTTGTAGGTGGTAATGTAGTAAGATGGTAATAGTAGTAGTATGGTAGGTGTTAATATTAGTAGGGGGTAAATGGCATCACATGCAGCAGCCAACCCCCCCAGCCCTGCCGGGCCCGGGCCCCCAGTATTTGTTTTGGTTTGGCAAGATGGCGGGGGGTGGTGGTGGCGACTTCAGATTCGGCCCAGCTACCCCAGTCCGCGATCCCCCATGTTATATAGATCGGGTGTGCCCGCCAGATTTTTCCGTCTTGATGTGCACAGAGGGGCGCTAAATTGGGCGATGCTTGACGAGACGGACTGAGGTAAAGACAAACCCGCAAATTTACTCACCGAAAACCACCAAGCCACAACACTCACCAAGAATGGACCTACCCCATAACTAGTCACGGTTTTGTTACATGGGTGCTTTTGGGGAAAAGTCGGGGTCCCCGCGAGTGGACCACGAAGAGAAAACTACGGCGGGGAAAAGAATTTTCGATTTTTTTTTGCGCGAAATTTATATGCCGGTGTATATTACTGTGCTCTGTTCTCGTGACAACCCTATAGAGAAGACCCGAGGTAATGGGTGATGTGCAGAGGCTTAAACAAGAAAAAAAGTCTAACAGGCCTCGTCAAAAAGGGAAGCAATGTAGGGACGTAATGTGCCTACCACTTGCTATTCTTTAAAGGACTCTGCTGTGACTGTTTTTCCCGGTTTTGAAGCCTCTGACAAACCATCACCCAGGTCTCTCTATGTTGTCACGAGCACGGAAAATAGCACCTGGAAATAATTTTCACCCAAAAAAAACTCGAAATTTTTTCAACGTATAGTTTCTCTTTGTAGGTTGTCAATTTATGGGGTTTTGATAGTATTAAAAAGCCTTATTAATTTAGTTCCCTTTTTTTGTCTTTCCCAAAAAAAGTAGGGACATATTGTTTCGTGTTTCTTGACGGCCAAAGCTACTCTGGCGGTTACCGTCATTTGCCCCGTCAATTTGCCCCCAAAACATTTCGCCCACAGTGGAGTCAATTTGCCCACATGTAAGAGTCAATTGCCCCCTCTTGAGTCTTGCCCACAGACCTGTCACGGAGTCATGGAATTTTATCTTCCTTGGGAGAAATGGAATGAACCCCCGTATTCTTAGGCGAAAGACGGGAGATTTTTTATAGTGTTTGCCCATACCCCCACTTCCCCCAAAAAGTTTGGGGACCTGTGGGGAAGCGGGGGTTTTTGGTGGGGAAAAAAATTATGCGGGCGGAAAAAACCCCTAATTAAGAGTTGTGAGGGGGGGTAAAGTTCCCTAGATCTAGGGGAAATTTTCCTTTTTTAGAGAAAAATTGCCAAACCAAAAAATTAACTTTCCTAGCAGGGGGGGACCCACGAAACTAAACCTAAAAAATCTAACCAAAATTTAAACCAAAAACCCAACTAAAACCACTATCCCAACCTAACCCAAAACTAACCCAACCTAACCCCAACCGAAATTTAACCCAACCAACCCAATCTAACCTAAAATACCAAAAATTAAAACCCACCCCAACAACCCAAACCCCCTAGCGGGGGGTTGGGGGGTTCTCGGGGGGGCATTTGGTCATCATTCTGTGAGGATCGTCAGGGTTACATGTCTATGGGGTCAGAAGAAATCCAATGAAAATTTCCCACATTGGGAATTTTATCACACCCCCAAATCAAAAACGATGTGGTTTGCGACCCATATTTTTTTACCCCAGCCAAAAACCCGCATTACCCCGGTCCCCAAGCTTGTTTTGGGAGAGGGGGAGTTGGGCAAACCTAGAATAATACCCAGTCAATACGCCCACCTAAAACAAATTTGCCCACACGATATTCAGGAGAACATGTAACATATTCCTCTGGCAGAAAGGAATGAACCACAGTAACCTTGGGGGGAAAAAGATCCAAGTGGGGCGAAATGCCAAAAGTGGGGCAAATTGACCGTGGGGAAATGACTCCATTTGGCGAAATGGGATGTGGGGGAAAAGACCGGATACCTTGAGTCTATACCAACATCACCAACCCCTTTTCTTGATTTATCTTTTTAAATCCTCCATAAACAAGTTGCATAACCACGGGACATTACCATCCTTGCCTCATGGTACCTGGTACTAAATGCGTCTACCGAAATGTGTCCCTACACAAATCGGGGAAAATCGCCGACTGTAATGGGTTGGGTTGGTTACCGTTTGGTAACCTAAGGTTTTCCTAAGCTGGGAAAATTGGGATAATTCCCGGGGGTGATTAGTAGATTGGCAATGTTGTTTTCCAGGTTGGCTTATATTTAGCTTTATTGAGTCATCAGTACCCACAGTGATGAGGGAACTGTATGGTAAAAACATAATTTGGAAAAGTACAAAAAAACAAATGGCAAGGTTAGGAGGGAGCAAGGCAGATTTGAAATGGGAAAGGTTTGTAGATCAGATCTTAGATATGATATCGAATGATAATTAAAACAATGTTAGCAAAAAAACAAGAAGTGGTGCATTCATGGATTTAGAGAAACATAGTAAATATCCGATGAAAAACCAAAAATCACTTTGGTGGACGAAAATATTTTTTTTTTGGGGTGTTTTTTTATTTTTTTTAATGAAACGCTAAACCCTTTTTTGTCGCAATTTTTTTTTTTCTCAAAAAAGAAAGAGAAAAAACGAACTAAACCCCCTAAACCCTTTTCCTATACCTAACCAACCTTTTCCTAATAAACCCAACCTTTACCTATAACCCAACCTAACCCCTACCCAAAACCCATACCTAACCGAACCCCTTTAAACCCATACCACCCTAACCCATACCAGGGCCGGGTTTAGGAGGGGCAAAGTGGGCAGTGCCCCGGGGGGCCCCCCCAAACAGGGGCCCCCCAAAAATGGGGAAAAACTGCAAACTGGGGTTGGGGGCCCCCACATATTACTATTTTTGTTCTATTTATTTTTATGGGATTATCTTGGTTTATTCTAGTGCTTGTCCATACTTCCCCTCTCCCCAAAATAGTTTGGGGGCCTTGGTAATGGATATATTTTTGGGTGGGGGAAAAAATGGTCGCAACCACTAGTTTTTGAGTTAAGGGTGTGTATTATGGGCACAATTCCCCCGATCTAGGAAAAAAGTGCATTTCTTCTAAGCCCGAGACGTGTGAAACCCGACATCCTCACAAACGAATGTAACCCGGGCGGTCGATCCCCCTCCCCCCACCCCTCCCCCTTAGGGTAAGGGCAAATGTTGTTTGGTTACGGGAGTCTAGGGGGACGGGCCCCCCCCGTTAGAAGGGCAGGGGAAAAATTTGGTTAGGTTAGATTATTTGGGGGTTTTCTAAAAGGGTTTGGTTTAAAATTAACGGGGGCGGAGGGGGAGAGCCCCCCCCAGGGTTTGGTTAGGTTAAATTTTTGGGAGGGCGGGGGAAAAGGGCCCCTGCAAGGTGGTTAGTAAAATTTTCCTAGATCTAGGAAAATTACTCTAGATCTAGGGTATTTTGGCTCTTTTACATAACTCCAAAAATACGTGTTTCCGACGCTTTATTTGCTCCCCACCCGAAAACCCCGCATTCCCACAGGTCCCCAAGCTTGTTTGGGGGAAGGGGAAGAGTATGGGCAAACACTAGAAATTTACCATACTTCTTTGTATATTTATATAATATATTTCTTCAAATCAAGAGGCCTTAATTTATAATCAAATTAATCATTTATCTTATATCCAACTGTCTAGCTAGTGCTGCTTGATTGCCTTGATGCTTTAATGGGAAGCCACAGCCTCTTTTTAGGTAGGCATGGCATCGACTATAGCTAGGCTATAGCAAGTGGCTTAGCTTTAAGTTTCATATAATTCATATATACAAGAAAAACACTCATTAAAATTATATCAACCTTGCAAGTAACTCCCGTCAATAAATTTCATATCAACCAAATTTCTAGGCAGTGAGCTCAAATTTCAGAAAATATTGGGCTTGGGCTACTCCTATACTTCATGCTTTTAATAAGGGGTGACCCGACTTCTAGTCTCGCAACATCAATGTGTTACTTCTCAATCTGAATACTTCATTGAGCTGTGTCCACTTAAAACAAAAAAATCTTTACCCAATTAGGTCATAGCGAACCCCAATTTTGTCACAATATACTATAGCTAATATACTTTCTCAATTTAGCTTTGTTTATTGCTTCAAAATGCTCCTAAAAAGGCAAACATTTCCACAAAATCTCCCGGACCCCCAGCTACTCAGTCTCGCTTCGCTCGGCACCCATAGTTTGTAAGATTTTGTAATGAAAGGGGGCCTCGACACAGAGGCTGCTCAGGGGCCTCCACAAGTCTAAATCCGGCCCTGCCTATGCCTAACCTAACCTAACCTAACCTAACCTAACCTAACCTATACCTAACCTAACCTTTACCTAACTATAAAAAAATAAAAAAAAAATAAAAAATAAACTTTACCTTAAAAAAATAATATATATATTTGCGACAGAAACGGTTAGCAGATTCATTGAAAACACATAAAAACACACAAGAAAAAAATAGTTTCGTCCACCAAAGTGAGTTCGGTGTTCATCTGGACTAATACCAAAGCATATGACAGAGTAGACTGGGAGAGAATGTGGGATGTATTGAAGGGTTAAAGAGTGTGTATGGAGTGGAGTATGTACGTATAACTAATAAGCTTTTACCTGTGATTATGAATACCTTACCTAACTGACCTTTACCTAACCTAACGGTAACCTAACCTAACCATTACCGTCGGCGAGTTTTCCCAATTTGTGTAGGGACGAGCATTTCGGTAGACGAGAGTACCAGGTACCATAAGGCAAGGATGGGTAATGTCACCGTGGTTATGCACAGGGGCACCCACAGGCGGACGCACGTGCGTCCACTGTAAGCCTCCAGGCATGTGTGGGCCCCTATAAGGGCCCCCCTAGGGGCCCCTATAAGGGCCCCCCTAGGGGTCCCTATGAGGCCCCTTATAAGGCCCTATGAGGCCCCTATGAGGCCCCAAAATGCACCTAAAATTGATCAAAACTGCAAAAAATATCAAAAAATATCAGCTGGGGGTCCCCCCGGACCCCCCAGCTGAATTGGCTCGCTTCGCTCGCCACCCACACCCATCAACAGTGGGCCCTATATAATATGTGCGTCCACTACAGGTATCTCTGTGGGCGCCCCTGGTTATGCAACTTCTTTATTGATGGAGTAATAAGATAAAGCAAAACAAAGGGTGGTGATATTGGTATAGACTCAGAGTATGCATTGGCTCGTCAAGTAACACTTAAACCATGATGTGCCACTACTTATTATGAGGAAAGACAACAAAAGGAACTTAATTAATAAGGTATTTTAATACTATCATAACCATGAATATGTACAACATACAAAGAGAAGACTACGACGATAAAAAAATTCGCGTTGTTTTGGGCGAAATTGATATTCCAGGTGCTATATTTACGTGCTCGCTGACAACATAGAGAAGACCTGTGGGGATGGTTGATGTGCAGAGGCTTCTAAACCAGGAAAACAGTCACAGGAGAGTTTCATTAAGAAGTAAGCAAGTGGTAGGGACACATTACGTACCTACCAGTTGCTTACCTTTTGACGAGGCTCTGTTGTGACTCTGTTTTCTTGGTTTAGAAGCCTCTGCACATCAGCCATTACCTCAGGTCTTCTCTATAGTGTTGTCAGCGAGAACAAATATAATATAGCACCTGGAATATCAATTTCGCGCAAAATAACTCGAAATTCTTCCATCGCCGTAGTTTTCCCTTCGTAGGTCCATCCGCGGCGACCCCGACTTATCCCCACAATGCACCGATGTAAACAAACCGTGACTTAGTTATGTCTGGGGCCCATTGTTCATGTCGCGCGGTATTAAAGAATAAACAATAAAAAAATTACGCCCCCCCCCCTCCCCCAACACACACAAATATCACTTGCTTTAATCCAAGGAAGGATTCTTTCAAGTGAAGCCCCACGAAGCCTTATGTGGAGCTTAGAAACACTTAAGTGAGGCCCCAAGGATAGAAAAACCCTAAGTCAGTGTGTGAAGCTCCGCGCGTGTGTCACTCAAGGCAGCCAGCCAGGAAGCAATCCTCTCAGGTGTGCTGTTACCCCCCACCCTTACCTTACCTTCACTCTTCCTCACTTATCTGTTCACTCTTACCCTCCTCCTCCTCCTACACCCCCCTCAACACACACACTATGATGAAGATAATATGTCATGTATCAAGATTACACCAAGTCCTTATGTTACTTGCACTTGTGTGTGTGTGTGTGTGTGTGTGTGTGTGTGTGTGTGTGTGGTGTGTGTGTGTGTGTGTGTGTGTGTGTGTGTGTGTGTGTGTGTGTGTGTTGTGTGTGTGTGTGTGTGTGTGCGTGCGTGCGCCCTGTTCCTCCATCATGCACGCCATATAACCATGCATGTCTCCCCACTAAAGGGCAGACGTGTTCCCTGAATTATACAGCAGCGCCAGTGCCACCTCGCCGCAGCACCACCGCAGCCTTGCCTCCTTGCCTTGTTTCCGCCTTGACATAAATAGGATTTAAGTATATATTTTTAAAATATAAAATCAGGATATGCCTAAATTGAAAAAAAAAAAAGTTAAAAATGTTGTCTACATTTTTTTAAAAGAAAAAGAAAAGATAAAAAAGATGTTTTCTATTAAAAAAATAGAACAATGGTATATAATTTTTTTTTATTATTAAATGTAAATGGATTATAAATTTAGTTTCAAAAATTGTAAAAATGTGATGTTAGTTAGTATATGTTTATATGAAATAATAAAAAATATAAAATGATAAAATAAAGATATCATAAATTATGCAATAGAAA
>JACEEZ010018662.1:43089-78089 GCA_016584305.1 Chionoecetes opilio | reverse complement strand
GTCCGAGAGGAAAAGAGGAAGAGAAGCTAAAGATAAAAAATACTAGGAGAAGAAGGAAATCTTAAAGGAGGAAAAAATTACGGAGAAAAGGGAGAGAGCTAAAGGTAATATATAAGGCGAGGAAGAGAAATGTGGGAGAGTGAAGAGCAAATATGATAATTATGTGGAAATGCGGAAGATATTAAAATGTGAGAAGGAAGGGAAGAGGGAACCGAGAGAGAGCGGCTAAACCAAAAACGAGAAGATTACTTCAGAAAAAGTGCAGAGTCTCTTGTCTGCCTGCACCTCACATCACCCCGCCACGTAACAACTCGCGATGCTGCCAACCACCCAAACACCCGACTGTCACTGTCTATCTGTCCCACTACTTATACACTAACACTGTCTATCTACTTATACAGGTAAATAGCCGATATAATAAATCATGCAATCATGTATCATGCACACAAATCCGTCGCGAGCCATACATAAGAGCGGAAAAGAGGAGATATATTGTCACTAACTCATCAATAAACCCATTGTACTTTTATTTGTCTTTTTTTCCTAACCATGCGCTTCCCAAGGGTGGCACAGACCCCTGGGACGCTCCATTACATGCAAATCACGAGAGTAATTTGGCACTTTGAGGGGCAGTACAGTTACAATTCTGGATGTAATAAAACATCCGCCGCCTCATCGTTCAGTTTAATGATGCTTAAATGCCCTGCAAATCACCTTTGAGGCTTCACTCCACGTGGCTTGTGTGACGCTGACTTGGTGATTTGGAGACTCCTAACCAAGATAATAAATTGCCATAAAATCAAATTACTAGTAATTGCACCAATCGTCCTATCGAGACCCAGGGACTGGCGTGGCACCCTTTGTGACGCTGGCAGGACTCCGAAGGTGTTGATGTGTACAAAGGGAAGCTCTGTAGAGAGATGACCAAACAAAAACTGCACCAACAAGATAATCAAAAGGAGACATTATGTAGGTAATGAGTAGCGTCGTCAGGTGTTCATAGGTTGTAGCCAAAGGTAATTAAGAGCACCTGTCGTACTCTTCCTCTTCATCCCCTCACCTCACCTCTCTTCAAACGGACACGCGTATAATTGACCAGATATTTTGCCCAACCATTCCGTGCAATAATGACCGTCCATTACTAACAAGGGTGACGTGACCCTCACAATACAGTCACCTTAAAGTGTTGTTGCTACACAAAGGCCTCGAGGACGTCATCAAGGCATCCGTCCCTCCTTCCCTCCCACACTCCTCGCCGGCCTCGTCACCGCTGTCTTCAGTAATAGGTGTTCCATGACATAAAATGTTAAAAACACTGACGGTAACCATTAATTGTGTTGTATTTTCGCCCCCACTGTCAGTATTTAAGTGTGTAAGATATATCTATTGTATTCGATGGTCTACATTTTGTAATCACTTGAATATTTAGGTTTAACACGCTTGGCGAGGTTAAGGTAATATATAAAATATAGTAACTACAAAAGGATTTTATTCATGTCTCTGTCGCCGAGAATGAAGGGACTGACTGAGTTGTTGGTTACTTTGCCGAACTCTGTTTTCCGTGGGAGTGGAATTATCCTTGGCAAAGAGGAGGATGTGAGTGATCCTGTAAATCCTCGCTTCGATGCATCACATACGTCGCTTTTCAATTCCTGAATAACACTAAGGAGATTTGGCCTCGAGTCGCCCTGCAGTGACCGAAGTTCACGGGACCTGGCGCTGACGTGGCCGCCGGGCATCGGGACAGCCAAGGGTATCGGCGAGGCCCTGCACCTCAACACCCACTGTGTCCTCCTCTTCTTCCTCCATCCTGTGTCCTCCAACCCTTACCGTGCACCTCAAGCCTTTCTTTCCTCCTCCCTTCCTTCATCTCTTTCTTTCCTCTCTTCCCATGTACCCTTCCTTCCCTCCCTCCCAACACATTCTTTCCTACCATGCTTCCTCCTCCTCTTCCTCCCTCCATCCTCACTTCCTTCCCCCTATCAGTCCTTCCTTCTCTCCATCCCTCCTCCTTCTCCTTGATGGACGCGCCCACCCACCCAAGCCCCGGAGGGAGGCTGGCTAGCGTCGTCACGGCCGCCGTTCCCAGCCCTCGAGGCCGCGATACACGGGGATAAAGAACAAAACAAGGCACCATAGGAGAGCCATACCATACCATAGATAGGAGGATATAGAACGACGGGAGGGTCTAGTTCTTCGTGTTTCCTGTAACTCTTTTGTACAGTGTTCCTTTTTTGTTATTATATTTCCGTGTCTACGAGGCAAGGGGCGAGTGTAGCGTTGTGATATTGAGAGAGAGAAAACAAAAAAAGAGAGAGGAGAGAGAGAGAGAGAGAGAGAGAGAGAGAGAGAGAGAGAGAGAGAGAGAGAGAGAGAGAGAGAGAGAGAGAGAGAGAGAGAGAGAAGAGAGAGAGAGAGAGGAGAGGATAGAGGAGGAGAGAGAAGAGAGAGAGAGGAGAGAGAGAGAGAGAGAGAGAGAGAGAGAGAGAGACCACATTTCCAATTCACCACACATATAAACATTCCCTCGGGCATGAATATCAATCCGTCACTGTCAAATTTGTTGCTTACGGCTTGTGGGTCGCCAAGGAAGCAACGAAGTGGAATGCAGTGAGAGGGCTGTGGGAGTAGAGGGGAGTGAGGGGATTGTGGGAGAAAGGAGAGTGAGGGCCGTGGGGAGAAAAGGGAAGGGACACACGATAAGAGGATGGAGAAGGAGGGACTGGATCAAATAGAATAAACGGAGGAGTCACCAGAAAAGAGAAGGAATAAGAAAAGAGGAAAAGCAAGAGACGTGAGGAGGCGAAGATAAGTAAAGAAAAGAAAATAAGGAGATGGAATGAGGATAAAGAGGAGAGCAAGAGGCAAGGAGGAATATAAAATAGGAAAGGTGAACAAGATATTGAAAACGAAAAAATAAAAAAAGGAATGAACTTGACAGGAAAACATGGCGAGAAGAAAATGAAAACGATAAAGGGGGAGAAAACACATAGTAAATGAGAAAAAATGAAGAAAAACCTATCATAGTAAATGAGGAAAAACCTATTATAGGAATTCAAGTATTTTGGGAACGATTCTTGAAAAATTGAATTACGTTAAAAAACACATTACGAGGAAGTGAAGAGAGAAAAAAATAGAGAGAGGAAGAGAAAGAGAAAGGGGGGAGAGAACAAAAAATAAAGGTGAGAAAATCGAAGAAATGGAAGGAAAGTATTGGAGCAAGAGGAGATGAAATGGCTTGGGTGCAACGAGGCCTCGAAGGTAAAAACGGAATTGTAAGAGTTCTCTCTCTCTCTCTCTCTCTCTCTCTCTCTCTCTCTCTCTCTCTCTCTCTCTCTCTCTCTCCTCTCTCTCTCTCTCTCTCTCTCTCTCTCTCTCTCTCTCTCTCTCTCTCTCCTTTAATTAATCTCAGCTTTCTTAAACAGTTTCACATCCTGTAATCTAAGTTTAAAGTAATCTCTCTTCCTTCACGAGGTAATAATTCATATTCGAATGTCTCTTTTTCTACATTTTTTCTTTTAACCTTCCAAGACACCTGTTTGTCCTGACGTAGGAACGTGGATATAAAGAAGGAAAGAGCGTAAAGGATAGCAAAGGAAGAGGAGGAGAGAGGCAAAGGGCGAGGAGAAGAATATCATGGAAATAGGAAAGGGAAGAGAAAGGAGAGACGGAGAAGAGTGATAAAAGGTGAAGAGGGAAGTGTCAGGAAAGATTGATGGAAGGAAATTGGATGAGGTAAAGAAGGAAGCTGATATCATAGGAAAGTCATGAAGAGAAAAAGGGAAACATAAAAGATAAAAGGAAGGGGTGAGGGACACAAGGTTACAGAGAAAGGGGAAAGTAAAGGGAGGAAGGAGAAAAAGAGATGGAGAGAAGAGGTCGTGTTGATGCCTCTCATATCTTTGGCACGTTCACAGCCACGTATAAATAACACACACGAACACAAATTAAATCTTATTGGCTCTGTCGCTTTTGAATATAAGCCAAATACACACATGTATGTATACCACGCACGCACGCACGCACGCACGCACGCACGCACGCACGCACGCACGCACGCACGCACGCACGCACGCACGCACGCACGCACGCACGCACGCACGCACGCACGCACGCACGCACGCACGCACACTTGTCACTGTCCCCCTTGAGCAAGGGGATGGGGGTGTGTGGTGTGTGAGGTCCCAGCATTGCCCAAAGATCGGTAATAATGAGCTCCAAGCTCGCACTGAGAGGGCGAAAACTGGCGATCGCGAGCCAGCTCGCGTGGACAAGACCATGGGTGATCACACCACACACACACACACACCACACAGCACACACAACAAACACACACACACACACACACACACACACACCATGTGTGTGTGTGTGTCCCTGTCCACCCAGCAGTGAATGGATACCGGATGTTAGCCGGGGATTGTGACCTGCTCTCCTGGGTGGTGGCTTCGGCCAAAACTAAGCACTAAGGATGAATGATAAAAATTTTGATATGGAGACGGGGCCACACGAGCATTGCTCTGGCCCTGTAAAATACAACTAGATGAATACAACTAGATGAATACACACACACACACCCTTAACCATAATCTCACCAATCTACCACCTCCTTCACAATACAACTCCCTACCTAGTTTCTTTCCTCCCTCCCTGCCGTTCTTGCCTTGTATTGGTCCCGAGGTTGTATTTCCTGCATTACAATGTCGCATCACAACGTCATTACCTCATGCCAGCTTCCCACTGGACCACACACCCTTATCTAATTATATAACGTGAAATACTTACATAGCTCTCTCTCTCTCTCTCTCTCTCTCTCTCTCTCTCTCTCTCTCTCTCTCATTTGCACCACCAAACTGACACACGTACCAGAAAAATAACTATAAACTTTTTAATGTAATTACAAATCGCTTCGCCCGAGTTTTATAGCAAAAAACATTAAAGAGTTGTAATGTATAACATATCTAAACACCAATAATTTATCAAATATATTGGAATATTGATAGGAAATATACACCTGTTATCAAAACACAGAAATGTTGTGATTTTTTTTTCTCGTGAGTGTTTATAGTTTCATTAATACCCAGTTTTTAATGTTTTTGAAAGAATTTTATTTATATGAATGCTACATCCGAAAGATTCGCAACAAACTCCGAAAGATAAACACAACAATATTTCAAGTAACAGCATAACATTTCATCGTGAAGATTTTATGATCAATTATTACAGGTTGAAAGAAGCCACGAAACAAAACTACCTGGGGCAGGTAACGCCTTGTGGACAGCCAGGGTGTTACCGCTTGGTACTGGCGGCCGCGGCACCTCAGCCACGGCACGGGGGCGTGTGAGGCCCCGGCGCCTCTCCTGCAGGAGCCGCGGTAATCTTGGAGCCACGCCGGCGGGAACCACAAGATAGAGGAGCCAGGAGAAACATTGGATTAGGTGATGGAAAAGGTAAAGTTTTATTAACATTCACGAAATGCGGTGAATATCATGAGTAAGTCGACAAGATATACACACTAAGAAAATAAGGTGCAACTTTGTACGTTTAAAGGTGCAAGATGTGTCACATATTTTGCACCTTTAAGGGTGCAAATTTGCACTCATAAGGGTGCATAGTTGCACCTCTTAAGGTGCAACCCCCATTAGGGGTGCAACTGTGCACCCTTATGGGTTCAACTTTGCACCCTTATTGAAGGTGCAAAATCTGTGACACATTTTGCACCGTTTTTTCTTAGTGTGTACAGCATATGTGTATGAGAGAGAGAGAGAGAGAGAGAGAGAGAGAGAGAGAGAGAGGAGAGAGAGAGAGAAAGAGGAGGAGAGAGAGAGAGAGAGAGAGAGAGAGAGAGAGAGAAGAGAGAGAGAGGAGGAGAGAGAGAGAGGAGAGAGAGAGAGAGAGAGAGAGAGAGAGAGAGAGAGAGAGAGAGACGAAGAGAGAGAGAGAGAGAGAGAGAGAGAGAGAGAGAGAGAGAGAGAGAGAGAGAGAGAGAGAGAGAGAGAGAGAGAGAGAGATGAGAGAGAGAGAGAGTAGAGAGAGAGAAGAGAGAGAGAGAGAAACACCATCCCTTCGGCTCACAGGCGGCACTAAATTGTCCCTTCCATTGCTTTTATTCCCTTCAGTATCGCGGTAGTTTTGCCAACATTTCCGGAAAGTGTGGCTCAAATGGGTAACCGGCCGCCCCATGTCCCCCGCCACCCCCTAGAGCCCCTCACGTCCATAGTGGTGAGGGAAAACCCACCACTGATCACACAGCTCCCCGGGGCACACTACACTAGTATTTACAAGGGCTTTTTCCTTACCAAATGGAGCAGTAAGAGTAAATAGGGGGAAAGTAAATAAAAAAAATATGAGCCGAGTTTCATGTTACGTGTTATTCACCCATGGTATTGTCCACGTGAGCTGGCTCGCGATCGTCAGTTTCACCCTCTCAGTGCGAGCTTGGAGCTCATTATTACCGATCTTTGGGCAATGGTGGGACCTCACACACCACACGAACCCCCATCCCCTTGCTCAAGGGGGACAGTACCACCCGAATTTCACAGTGGAAAAATTCCCGGGAATGAGCGGGGTCGGTGATCGAACGCCGGACCACAGAATGATGCTTGCGCCCTAACCAACTGAGCCACACAGACGATATGTGTGTGTGTGTGTGTGTGTGTGTGTGTGTGTGTGTGTGTGTGTGTGTGTGTGTGTGTATGTATGTGTGTGTGTGTATGTATGTGTGTGTATGTATGTGTGTGTGTGCGTGTGTGCGTGTGCGTGTGTATAAGGGAGTAGTAAGGTAAGTGTGTATAAATAAGGTAAGTGGAGTGGGTTTAGTAATAGCATTGTAAAGGGCGGTGGTAACAGACTGGGTGGACGGGATGCGAAATGTATGCTAATGAATGGCCTGGAGAATCGTGTGTGCACTGTGTATGTGTATTTCCTTATAATTCACCGACGGTCTTGATCGCGTTGTGGACTCGCTATCACCCTCCCGAAATCTTAAGAGCTCATATATAGAGACCGATCTATGGGTAATTTTCTTCACGTGTGCCTCTCTTTACGGCCTATCGTGCACTCATACACTCGCGGTCACACAAAACCTGCATTGCCACGAAGGCTTTTACCAGACAGGTGTTTATCCCTGAAAGCGGCGACCACGCAGCACAAGGCATTTCCTCGACAATTTTCCAAGCATTAAACTTGCCGCCAAATCTTCGTTAACCGTGACCACGGAGGCCATTTTGCCGGGAAGGAAATAAACGCTGGTGGACATGAAGTAAAGTTGATCTGGTTAGTGGGATTAACCTCGTCAAGACAACCCTCAGTAGAGAGAAACATAAAATACTCCTGCTGTAGCGTACTCCACTCCGCCGGCTGCAGGAACGACAAGACTTCTGCCCAATGGTCCTTCCTCTCTTCCCTCCCCTCACTCTTTATCCCGCCCTCTACCTCTCCCTTCTTACAGGCGTTATTTGCAGCCCTCCTCTTTTGTGAACAAATTTATCGCTGTTAATTAACTGCCCATCTCGCGGTGTAAGGAAGTCAGCTTGATTCACAAAACACAATAAAAGATAACAATAAAGCCAGGCGGGTCGCAGCGAGACTCCTCGATGGTGAGACACAAAGACGCGGCTTCTCCCTCCACTGCTTAGCGATTCCTCGATCTGACACCCAACGAGGAACACAGCACGCTGGGTGACATCCTGACCCGACAGGGGAGGGAGGCACGAGGCCGAGGGACCCGAGGGAAGGTGAACACAAGCCCCACCAAGACACAAGTCAGGCCTGGCGGGACGTGGCTCCCATTTAGAGGTTCCAATGAACTCATTCACCCTTACTTGAACTTCCCCAAAATCTACAAAGGATTCGGGCGGTAAGACCGCCCGCATCCCCCCCCCCCCATGCCTGCACATCCCTCACGCGGCGCAACACCCTATCACCCGCCCTTCACCCCTCCATAGAGGGTAACGCGCGGCTGAGGTTCCCTCACACAGCATCAGTAAAAGACGTACATACAGTATATTTCGCTTTTCTAAAACACGCCCTGCCAATACCTTTATCTATTCAGCAAGATCATTGATAAAATTTAGTGTGATCGAGTTCTATATTGTTTATTCCTTGTCTTGCTATTATAGGGGATGGGGAGAGGGCGGCACTTTATCATACATGAAGCGTATGTCACTTGTCATCTGGTGCATATAAGACGTGTGTGTGTGTGTGTGTGTGTGTGTGTGTGTGTGTGTGTGTGTGTGTGTGTGTGTGTGTGTGTGTGTGTGTGTGTGTGTGTGTGTGTGGTGTGTGTGCGTGCGTCTGTGTCTGTGTGTGTGTGTGTGTGTGTGTGTGTGTGTGTGTGTGTGTGTGTGTCTGTGTCTGTGTGTGTGTGTGTGTGTCTGTGTGTGTGTGTGTGTGTGTGTGTGTGTGTGTGTGTGTGTGTGTGTGTGTGTGTGTGTGTGTGTGTGAGTGTGATGTGTGTGTTTGTGTGTGGTGTGTGTGTGTGTGTGTGTGTGTGTGTGTGTGTGTGTGTGTGTGTGTGTGTGTGTGTGTGTGTGTGTGTGTGTGTGTGTGTGTGTGTGTCAATACTCTCGTGTGCGTGAATGTGCCACCGGCTGGTGAGTGATAGTCAGTCCTAAAATGACATTGGAACACTCACCATTATTTCTGATGTCCTTGTTGTTGTTGTTCTATCTCGCCATTATTGTTCGCACAACGTAATTCAACTTTGCATGCTCGAGTGAATTTTCGCAATAATAAACAGCAAAATCAAAAACACCGTCATTGACCACTGTATACCTGGACTGTTCACGCGACAATGTTTTGAATTGCGGGGCTGCATAGGGGCCCGCGGGGCGCCCAACAAAGAGATATAGTGGTCTATGGACTATCATATGGACTGGTTTATCAGTATAAATGGTATACTGTAATCTTCGTAAATGTTTGTTCTATAATATTATCAAATAAAAAACAGTAAAACACGCTAAAGAAATGCCATTACGAGACTATGAAGAAATATGCATGAACTTAATATTCACTTAACTCTTCGCCATTTAAAACTTTGCGAGTCAACTTTTATCATGAAGGGTATCAATAGAAGCGCAATTTTATTAGCTTTCCATTGATGTATTTCGTTATCTGATAAATTATTTAGAACCATGCATAAATTAGCGTTAAATAAATAAATAAAATCATCAATCGGGTAATTTTCCCAATTGATGATGTTATTTATTCACTTATATATTTCGTTTTCTGATAAATGAATTAGTACCATGTATAAATTAGCGTTGCCTAAATAAATAACCTCATCAATCGGGAAAATTACCCGATTGATGATTTTATTTATTTAGTTAACGCTAATTTATGCATGGTTTTAATTCATTTATCAGATAACGAAATATAGCAATGGAAAGCTAATAAAATTTCGCTTCTATTGATACCCTTCATGATAAAAGTTTACTCGCAAAGTTTTAAATGGCGAAGAGTTGAAGTGAATATTAAGTTCATGCATATTTCTTCATAGTCTTGTAATGGCATTTCTTTAGCGTGTTTTACTGTTTTTTATTTGATAATATTATAGAACAAACATTTACGAAGATTACAGGATATCATATATACTGATAAACCAGTCCATATGATCCGTATATATATATATGAATCCGAGCGGCCCTCCGACTTCGGGCCCTTGCGCGACAGGCCGATATTCCGTGCGCAGTCCAGGTATATAGTGGTCTATGACACCGTCCATCAGGCAATGTATGACGACCAGTGAAAAGCACAATAATAACAGCAATAATGATAATAACAATGAAAAATAAATAATAGCGATAATAATAACAATAAAAAACTGTAATGACATTCTTTTCCCGAAAAAAAAATTGCGCTAGTGGCAGCATAAGCGCCTGCACCAACAGCAACAACATCAATAATAGCAAAATAGTCGACAGTACGTACAAATAACACCAAAACAAAAACAATACAAATAATAATTAAAAGAAAAATCACATTTAAAACATTTGAATATTTCACTGGTACACAAATGAAAGCATGCGAGGCAGTCATTTAGTGAGCGTTTGACATCATTGGTTTTATCGGAGTTACCCTATCCTCTCTCTCTCTCTCTCTCTCTCTCTCTCTCTCTCTCTCTCTCTCTCTCTCTCTCTCTCTCTCTCTCTCTCTTCCATGACGCAGGCTCAGGTGTCAAAAGTCAACGCGGTGTTCCTCTAGGGTAGGGGTGGGGAACCATTTTATTACCAAGGGCCATTTGGATATTCATGACATAATTCGCGGGCCATACAAAACTATCAACTTAGATATCAGCCTACTTTTTTTAGCCGACGAGAACCATACGTGAATTATACGTGTCTGTCCCGTCATCTATGTGTCCTATCCGTCCCGTAATGGACATGGTTGTCCCTTAACATTTACGAAATAAGTATTATGCATGCATTTTATAACGATTTATGTTGGTATGAAAAAAAGCTCATAGATTTATTGGATTTCGAGTCTCGTCTGTGGTTGCCTGGCAGGGCCTGACCAAATGCTTTTGCGGTCCTTATACGGCCCGCGGGCCGGACGTTCCCCACCCCTGCTCTAGGGGGCAGAGGCAAGGCTGGCACACCTTTATAAAACACCTGTCGCAAGCCCGGCCCGGGGGAGGGGCAGGAGTGAGCAGCTAACCGATTTGAGGTTCAAAGTCATGGCAGAGAGAGAGGTCGATAAGGGATTTTTTTCTTTTCTCTTCTCTCTCTCTCTCTCTCTCTCTCTCTCTCTCTCTTCTCTCTCTCTCTCTTCTCTCTCTCTCTGGTCACTGCTTTCTTCTCTCTCTCCTCTCTCTCTCATCTCGCCCTCTCCTCTCTCCCCTCTCTCTCTCAGGTGCAGTCCGTCACTATAAACTCTCTCCCTTTCTCATCCGCCTTCTGCCCTCTCGGGTCAGCCTGATACACCTCTCGGCCGCGTCGCCCTACAGTGCCGCGACCAAACCTAGCCCATGGAGGTATGTATATGGAGGAAGCAAAAGCCCATACTATCTCCATGCACTGGCCTTGCACATCACACCCATTACACGGTTGACTGTTTTTTCAATATAAGCTATTCTGGCTTCCTATTGACAGTTGCTATTTTTACTATACTTTAGCTGCTGCTGGAGGGAGACACCGAGCCAATATTATCTTTTAAATTTGTCTATTTTGTTCATTTTACTCGAGCTGTGCAATCAAAGTGACGTCTCTCTCTCTCTCTCTCTCTCTCTCTTTCTCTACTCTCTCTTCTACTCTCTACTCTCTCTCTGCTCTCTCTCTCTCTCTTCTCTCTTCTCTCTCTCTCGTCTCTCTCTCTCTCTCTTCTCATCTCTCTCTCTCTCTCTCTCTCTCTCTCTCTCTATGTGTGTGTGTGTGTGTCAGGTCATCACCAAGCGTAACACAGCCAACACCAAGTGCTCCTTTCCCCGGCAATTCCCGGGTTCTCTACGCAACCAAGGACACGCGGCCACAGTTCGTCACTTGAACACTTAAATGTCAGAGAATAAATTGAATCCATCCCGTTTCATAGATGATAGGCAAACAAAATGAAGAACAAACAATCATCCTGAACACACACACACAAACAAAACCCAAGAAGCTTTTAAAGATCCATAAAAAGGCAGTTGTTTTATTGTTCTATATTTCCTCGCACCTTTATTTTTGTTTTTTTTATCTTCCGATGGTTTAAAAAAAAAAAAACTTTTTCATTATTTTTTTCTAGGAACACGTTTTCTCACCCTCTATGCATTAATCATACACCATTAAAACTGCGTGTATAATGCAAGAGTCGGCCTTGCACATCCCGGGGCCGCGTATTGAGTGACAACCTAACACGGAAACACTTGACCTGTATACTGCATGGCAGGACAGTCTATAACCGGCTCACCTTCTTTAGTAGTCCCGTCATGGAAAGTAGGTGACCAGCTACTCCATTTTTCCCTTGCGTTCTTACCTGGAAAGAAGGAAAATTAGTAGGTTAGGTTGGATTAAAACAGAAAAATATAGAAATACAAATTAGCTCCTTGTCCAAAAAGACGGGAGAGAGAGAGAGAGAGAGAGAGAGAGAGAGAAAAGAGAGAGAGAGAGAGAGAGAGAGAGAGAGAGAGAGAGAAGAGAGAGAGAGAGAGAGAGAGAGAGAGAGAGAGGAGAGAGAGAGAGAGAGGAGAGAGAGAGAGAGAGAGAGGAGAGGAGGAGGAGAGAGAGAGAGAGGAGAGAGAGAGAGAGAGAGGACGATAAGATACTTTGATCCTATCTAGACACTTTGCAAGTACCAACTACAAGGTTATTGACTATACAAAGCGCCACCACGCCAGGACGAACTTGGTGGGCTCGAACCGCTGAACGAATGCAGGGACTCTACAAGCGAGCCGAGTGCTCTACCAACCAAGCCACCCTAGCGGGTGAGAGAGAGAGAGAGAGAGAGAGAGAGAGAGAGAGAGAGAGAGAGAGAGAGAGAGAGAGAGAGAGAGAGAGAGAGAGAGAGAGAGAGAGAGAGAGAGGAGAGAGAGAGAGAGAGAGAGAGAGAGAGAGAGAGAGAACAAAAACCCTCTTTCTCTCCCTCTTTTCTCTTCACCTCTTCCCATCCTACGGGTGAGCAGAGGGAAGGGTCATGTTGGCACGACACAGAGGGAGGGAGGGAAAGGAGGGAGAGTGGGAGGGAAAGGAGGGAGAGAATGGAGGAAAGGGAGGGAAGGAGGCGCTGTAATAAATGACTGGGTGTTGGAATTGGCCACCGGATGTAGCTATTTGCCACGGGTGAGGGGGTGGGGGATAGGGGCAGAGGTGGGAGCAGAACGTGGAAGGAAAGAAGAGGAGGAGGAGAAGCAATGAGGCGTGTTGGATATTTGAGAAACGTGAGAAAGGATAAGAAGAACTAAAGGAATTAAATTAGTGATAGTTATATAAACAAAATTAAATAAAATTGTTACATGAAAAGCATTAATTTAATCTAGCGTTGAGGTGACGTTGAAAGAAACAACATTACAGACACGTTGACAAACGTTAAAAAAAGACACTTGTTACAATTATGCAAAATGCGAAGAGATAATTATAATGTCTTGCGGCGAGAAAAAGATGGCGACAAATTGACATATTGCACGGAGCCATTGATGAGACAGAGAGAGAGAGAGAGAGAGAGAGAGAGAGAGAGAGAGAGAGAGAGAAGAGAGGAGAGAGAGAGGAGGAGAGAGAAAAGAGGAGAGAGAGAGAGAGAGAGAGAGAGGAGGGAGAGAGGGAGGAGAGAGAGAGAGAGAGAGAGAGAGAGAGAGAGAGAGATAGAGGGGAGATGTGCGAGATGTGGGTGGGTGAGAAGAGAGATGGAATAGAAGAGAGAGGAAGAAGAGAAAATGGAGAAAGAAGATATATTGTTGCATATGTGTGGTCGTAAATGAGAGGATAGACAGAGAGAGATAGAGAAAATGGGAAAGAAGAAAGAAGGAGGTAAATGAGATATGAATGGAAAAAGAGTTGAAGAGGAGAAATGAGTGAAAAGTAAAGGAGAAAAAGAAAAACCCTAATCTAATGTCATTCAGACTGATAAAAAGGCCAAATACATATAATGAGAGAGAGAGAGAGAGAGAGAGAGAGAGAGAGAGAGAGAGAGAGAGAGAGAGAGAGAGAGAGAGAGAGAGAGAGAGAGAGAGAGAGAGAGAGAGAGAGAGAGAGAGAGAAGAGAGAGAATCAGAATCAGAATCAGAATCAGAATTTTATTTCCATTGTTACAATGGCTATTCTTTTAACATAGTAATATGAGTCTTACAATATTTCTGAATAAGATAACAGGTGTTAAAGGTAGAACACTGAACATGGTCTATATACAAATAAAAATATTAGAATACATAAAAATTGTAAAACATTAAAATCCTAATGAAAACATAAATAAAAAGTAAGACTTCCTAAAAGTTACAATATAAAAACATACAGTAAAAGTTATAAAAAAGGTGTTAGTTTAGATTAAAATACATTTCAGGTATGGACGTCAAAAATTAGAGTAAGAATTGTTTACATAAAAGGTGATTTTTCAAGTGACTTTTAAAAGTGTGCAAGGAGGTAGCATCTCTAACTTGGCTTGGCAAGCTGTTCCAGAAAGCAGGTCCAGCCACATGAAGGGACCTTGTTCCCAAACATGTGTTGCATTTTGGCACATGGAGTTGTTGCTGTTGTCTAGTGTTGACTGGTTGTTCGTACATATCTCTCACTTTGGGCAGTGAAAACAACCAGTCAGTTACTCTATTATTAACTATATTGTACACGGCTACTCCTAGCTCAGTGATATTTTTCATTTATTTTCAGCCATCCAAGGTCTTTTAAATAGGGTGTGACATGGTCGTGCTGTGCAGCCCCTCCTAAAGCAACTTTTGCTGCAAAGTTTTGGAGCCTTTGCACACGTTGTATATGTGTGATGTTGGATGCTCCCCAAATCTTAATGCCATAATTCAGTATACTTAGGACCAGTGACTGTATTATTGAGATCCTGGTGGTCTGGTTAAAATACTCTCGGAGTCTGTTTATGTGGACAATGGTTCCATAAGTTTTCCTGTACAATGCGTCGATGTGTTCATTAAACTGCATTTGGTGTCAAAGTGATGCCCAGTTCTTAATGATTGTAGAGGTAATTAGATCCCAAGAGAGAGAGAAGAAGAGAGGAAGCGAGGAGAGAGCAGAGGAGATGAGAGAGAGAGAGAGAGAGAGAGGAGAGAGGAGAGAGAGGAGAGAGAGAGAGAGAGAGAGGGAAGGGAGAGAGAGAGAGAGGAAGGAGAGAGAGTGAGAGAGGAGAGAGAGGAGAGAGAGAGAGAGAGAGAAGAGAGAGAGAGAGAGAGAGAGAGAGAGAGAGAGAGAGAGAGAGAGGAGAGAGAGGAGAGAGAGAGAGAGAGAGAGAGAGAGAGAGGAGAGAGAGAGAGAGAGAGAGAGAGAGAGGGGGGGGTACAATAGCGTCCCCTTCGTGTGTACTATCCATCATCCTATCTTTGACGCCTGCCTCGCCCTGCCGTTTCATAGCGGCTGTCAGCAGCGTCAGGAGGGAGGCGACACAGCTGACCTACTGACGGGCCGCGCTGCTGACGTGGCCTGACGTTATTAGGACCCGCGACCCGATGTGTGTATGTGTGTGTGTGTCAGTGTGGTGTGTGGTGTGTCGTGTGGTGTGTGTGTCGTGTGGTGGTGGTGTGTGTGTGTGTGCGTGGTGTGTGTGGTGTGTGTGTGTGTGGTGTGTGGTGTGTGTGTGGTGGTGTGTGTGGTGTGTGTGGTGGTGTGGTGTGTGTGGTGGTGTGGTGTGTGTGTGTGTGTGTGTGGTGTGGTGTGTGTGTGGTGTGGTGGTGTGTGTGTGTGGTGTGTGTGTGTGTGTGGTGTGGTGTGTGTGGTGTGTGTGTCGTGTGGTGTGTGTGGTGTGTGTGGTGTGTGTGTGGTGTGTGTGGTGTGTGGTGGTGTGTGTGTGTGTGTGTGTGTGTTTCAGCCAAAACTCAGGTTTTCAAATACGATGCAACAAAAAAGTCACATTTACATTCATATGTAAGATGTCGCTAAGAGTCTGTGGCATGAGTAAAAAAATATCACTTGGCAACATTCCTCCACCAACAAATGAAGAGTCATTGTCAGTTTGATGGCAAAGATAGAAAAAACCCCAAATGTAAAGGTAGATCCTTTATAACACAATGAGTTATTCTTGGGGGCCAGGTGACAGCCTCCCCGAGACCTTGACACCAAATTGACAGTGACGACCACCTGCCCACAGTCCCAAAGCCGTTTTGACAGTCCTCCCCACATGGTGCTCTTTTCAGATATGCATGTATTTTCTCCACTTTTTTCACAATATGGCAGTGGACGCCCAGCGGTTGAGGGAGAGGGAGTGTCAAGGCGTGTATACAAGGCGGGCAAGGCACCGTATAATAATGATATTCCAGACGGTATCTTGTCCTCTGGTGTGGGATGTGTGTAAGGCGATGAATGGCCACGGCGGCGTGGTGTGGCGCGCTTACAACACCCAACACCCAAAACAACGGCCTGTGAAGGGTGATGGCAGCACCCGCCCCTCATTGCCAGGGGAAGATTACGTCAGCCACACCTATACACTAAGAAAAAAAGGTACAACTTTGCACCTTTAAGGGTGCAAAATGATGTCACACATTTTGAACCTTTAAGGGTGCAAAGTTGCACCTTAACACTCGGGTGCAACTTTTGCACCTTATGGTAGGGTGCAACTTTGTACCTTTAAAGGTGTAAATAAGCATTTATAGAGGGGCAATTTTGAGCAAAATATCTACCTTTAGAGGTGCAACCTTGCACCCTTATGGGTGCAAAATATCCACCTTTTTGGGAGTAAAACATGCACCTTTAGAGGTGCAACTTTGCACCCTTATGGGTGCAAAGTGGTGCAACTTTTGCACTTTATGGTGGGGTGCAACTTTGTACCTTGAAAGGTGAAATTATGCACCTTTAGAGGGGCAATTTTGAGCAAAATATCTACCTTTAGAGGTGTAACTTAGCACCCTTGAGGGTGCTAAGTTGCACATGTAAAGGTGCATGTTTTGCACCCTCAAGGGTGCAAAACGATGTCACAGATTTTGCACCTTTAAGGGTGCAAAATTGCACCTTGACGCTAGGGTGTAACTCCTGTGCCAGGTAAGTATGTTTGACGCGACCAGATGCCAGTTCTTATGCCGCCAAACTTACGCAAGGTAAATTATTTATATGGTAATACTTTCCTGAAAACAAGATGTCATATATGGTATATATACTAGACTGTATAATATATCATAAGTATTTGTGCCGCTTCTATACCGCACGGTTGTCTAGCTTATAGCTCCATAATTTTATTCATAAGTCATCAGACATCAGACAAGTACGTACTTATCTCTATCACTTCCATTCAAATATATACTGAGCGACATTAGTTTTGCCCTAAAACAGGAGTAGCAATCACTTATCATTCCTCCTTTCACTGTGAGAACACATCATCAACATTGTCTTGTTTTAAAGTAAATCCAATCAACATTTAGTGCAGTTTTGTTTGTTTGTTTGTTGGTTTGTTTAGAGGATCATTCCTCAGAGCCGTAGTGATCTACCGCTGCAGCTTAGTGTTGGCCGAAGCCACCACCCCGGGAGGGGGGTCACAAACCCCCGGGTAACACCCGGTACCCATTCACTGCTGGGTGGACAGGGGCTCGGGTTTTAAGAAAGACCACCCATCTATCTTCGCTCCGCCCGGGGATCGAATCCGTGACTTCTCGGTTGTGAGTCGAGCGTGCTAACCACTACACTACGGAGTACCCGCAGTCATACAAGTTATGTTTTATCTCAAGCTCAGTTATTTGAGTAAATAATATTTCTATACCATACAATACATTTTTCATAAAAAGATAACACAATACTTAATAATAATAATAATAATAATAATAATAATGTCGGTGGTATTAATGATAATAATAAGTTATAATAATAGATGGGGGGCCATCAGGTCTTCGATGATAATGATTATATATATATTTTATATAATATATAATGATTATGTATTATATAAATATAATAATAATAGTTATGATTATAAAAAAAAAGAATAGCAATAATGATAATGATGATGATAATAAGCATAATAATAGTAGTAGACTAATAATAATAAAAATAATAATAAAAATAATGATAATAACAATAATAATAATGAAAATGTTAGTAATAATAATTATAATAATATTAATGATAACTGTAATTATATTATTAATAATATTGATAATTATTATTTGTTATAGTTGGAAATGCTCTTATTTTCATTATCATTAACACTATTTTCACCACTCAATTTTTTCATTATTTTTATGACTATCATTATCACTGTTGTTATTATTGTATTAATTAGTATTAGTGTTTTAATTATTATTATTAGTGTTATTACATCATTATTATTATTGTAGTTTTCAATAAAGTAATTATTACTGTTTCAATCACTATAGTATACTCCCAATATACAATATTAATATTATTAGCATTAATATCAATTATACCATATATTTTTATGATAGATAAAATAGTAACAATAATATCAATTATGATAATAATGATGATAATAAGAATTTATAGAATGATGTTGATAATAATAACAATAATAATGATAATATCAATTATGAAGAAAAAAAATTATGATAATGATATAAATATCAATGATGAATTATAATGATATTGAAAATAATGAGGATAATAGAAATACAAAAAATATATAATAATGATAATAATAATAATGATAATAATAATAATAATGATAATAATAACAGAAAAATATTTAATATATTTCCCTGGCCCATCCGCCTTGTATAAATATCAAGAAAGGTGCAAGTTTTGCACCTTTCTATGTTTGCACCCTAAAAGTACCTTTAGAGGTGCAAAATTGCACCTTCCGCCCGGCAAGCGGATTTTACACCCTAAATGTCAAATTTGCACCTTTCCTGCACCATTTTTTCTTAGTGTATAACAAAGCCTCGAGGCCGCCACTGGCTGCGCTAAATGAGCCTCTTCCTGCACGTGTGGGATAAAGGAGCGTGTTTTGGTACTCTGTATTGCCGGGATTAATGGTCTGCTTATATTCCATTATACGCATTACATTTTTATTCATTACAGGAAAAGAGTCTACCTGACGACCCGATACCCGGCAGCAAGGAGACAGTGGAGCATGCTTGCCCTTTGGGCCGCAAAGCATCTCTACGCAATTATTACACCTCATAATAACAGGTCTTGGTGAGAATACTGCACGTCCTCTCATCTCAAAGAGATGTCATCTGTAACAAACTCTGAGGACACGTTCCTGAAGCAAGCACGTGATTATCTACCACAACTGTCACGAAATTACTGATGTGTAATTAGTGTGCGAGTCAATATCTTAAAAGGTCGCGGCATTACTCTGGGCTCCTTCACGCTAGGCTGTCGCCATCACACTCACCGCCGTGCACGCCCAGGCCTTCACACCTTGGCGTTCTTTCGAAACGAATAATGGAGGTACATGAACAATGCGGAAACCCAATAACTAAACAACTAAAAACAAAAGATGAAGAAATGCACGCTCGCGTGTGTACACACACACGTACTTACACACAAACAAACCATGAACAAAAAAATCAAACTGTCGTCAGAGGTGGAGGAAGGAGAGGAACACGACGGAGGCTGGATAACGAATGCACGGCCAGGCTCGCTGTACCAACTCGTATTTTCCCAGAGTTTATTTTGGAGAGCGTATTTTCGCTTTTTCCGAGTGTTTGTTTTGGAAAGCGTGTCTGGCCGCCAAGAACAGGTTGCTCGGTAATGGCGATTATCCCTGCGTGTTTCCTGCATCTGTTTATGCTTATCTCTTCCAGTTCTCTCTCTCTCTCTCTCTCTCTCTCTCTCTCTCTCTCTCTCTCTCTCTCTCTCTCTCTCTCTCTCTCTCTCTCTCTCTCTCTCTCTCTCTCTCTCTCTCTCTCTCTCTCTCTCTCTCTCTCTCTCTCTCTCTCTCTCTCTCTCTCTCTCTCTCTCTCTCTCGTATATATAGACGTGTGTGTTTGTGTTTGTGTGTGTGTGTGTGTGTGTTGTGTGTGTGTGTGTGTGTGTGTGTGTGTGTGTGTGTGTGTGTGTGTGTGTGTGTGTGTGTGTGTGTGTGTGTGTGTGTGTGTGTGTGTGTGTGTGTGTGTGTGTGTGTGTGTGTGTGTGTGTGTGTGTCCAATTATATACACTGCTATGGAATAAGATAATTAAATTTCATCACATAGCATTTCCGGAACATTAATAAGTCGAAATTATGTAGGACACACACACACACACACACATACACACACACACACACACGCACACGCACACGCACACGCACACGCACACATACACATACACACACACACACACACGCACAAGGTATACCGTAGTCATAACAGCATTCATGGCGCCGCACTCGAGTCTGTCTTTGGGTTAGTCGTTCCTATTGGTGGCAACCAATTTCTGGGATGTTACCCACACCCTGCCACCAGACCCATGCAGGGCGGGGCAGGCCCCACACCCTGCCACATCCTGTTACCAGACCCATGCAGGGCGGGGCAGGCCCCACAACCTGCCACCAGACCCATGCAGAGCGGGGCAGACCCCACACCCTGCACATCCGTACCATACCCATCAGGGCGGGCAGGCCCACAACACCTGCCACACGGACTCAGATGCAGAGCGGGGCAGCCCCACACCCTGCCACCAGACCCATGCAGGGCGGGCAGGCCCCTACCTGCACCAACCCATGCAGGGCGAGCAGGCCAAAACTGTACCAGACCCATGCAGGCGGGGCAGGCCCCATCCCGCACATCCTGCCACCGACCCATTCAGGACGGGGCAGGCCCACTACCCTATACCATACCCATGCAGGGCGGGGCAGGCCCCACAACCTGCCACCAGACCCATGCAGAGCGGGGCAGGCCCCACACCCTGCCACCAGACCCATGCAGGGCGAGGCAGACCCCACAACCTGCCACCAGACCCATGCAAGGCGGGGCAGGCCCCACTCCCTGCCACATCCTGCCACCCGACCCATTCAGGACGGGGCAGGCCCCATACCCTAACACCAGACCCATGCTCGGCAGGGAAGGCCCCACACCCTGCCACCAGACCCATGCAAGGCTGGGCAGGCCCCACACAATGCCACCAGACCCATGCAGGGCGGGGCAGGCCCAATACCATAACACCAGACCCATGCAGGGCGGGGCAGGCCCCACACCCTGCCACCAGACCCATGCCGAGTGGGGCAGGCCCAATACCCTAACACCAGACCCATGCAGGACGGGGCAGGCCTCACACCCTGCCACCAGACCTATGCAGGGCGGGGCAGGCCCCACACCCTGCCACCAGACCCATGCAGGGCGGGGCAGGCGAGGCCGCGGTCGTGTCATCAGCTGACTGACCCGCAGCAACGAAACACACACACGCACCCATGCGACCTTCCTCGCACCACCTCACGCAACAGGCTCACGCACACCCAAACACGCCACACAAACCTCTTATCCACACTACTCATTAACAACACAGTCTCGGCATTGATGCAAACATGAATACACGGGATTCTGGTGTGTGTGGCCAGGCTGGGTGTGGATTTATTTACGTGAATCAAATTTATCTAATCATCAATTTTATCCTCATTACAAATTTCAGATACTCAAAGTTATCAAAATTGTGCCCAGTTATCCAAAATACAAACTTGATAAATTAAATGCTACATTAATGAAGACATTTGAATACGAATTCCTAAACCTTTTCATGAGTCACGTACTGTAGTTATTTTGACGAGAAATCTTATTACATATACACTCACACGAAACACAATCAATAAAATGAAGAGTTGGAGTGAGTTGTAACCATTTTTCACAATATTTCAATACGAATTCCTAATTGTATACATGAGTCACGTACGGTATTCAGCTTTAAGAGGAACTTAATTATAGATGAATTTTTTTTTAGAAAATAAGCAAGCAGGTGTTTTGTCCCTTTCCCCTGGTGTGGTGCAAACCATGGAGGTAGGATAAGAGAGAGGCCCTGCCAGCCGCGCTCTTCACCAGAAAGTGAGATCCAACAGTCGGGCTGATGCCCCGCCCAGCATTGGCAACAACCCGCTTGTCACAGTGCGCTGTGTGGTATTTCCATGGAGGATGGATGGGTATTACACACATGTACCATTTTATTTCAACTTTTATTTAAGACATAAATAAGTAACACATTAAAAAGTAAAATATATTTACGAAAATGATTATACTTAAATGACTATATGTGTACATGGAGAGAGGGAGAGAGAGAGTGTGTATGCTACTGGCCAGTGAAGTGAATTAGTTTTGTGCATATTTGGCGACTCCTTACTCTAACTCTCCTGCAACATGGCAGTGATCTGTTTCCCAGTATAGTGACACCTCACCTGCAAATATTATTTTCGGCAACTGCCTTAGTTAATCAGTGTAAGTGATTTCATGGGGCTCTGTGTCAGACATTTGATCACTAAGATTAATGAGTATGCTTTTACTGACGAAAGTCTGAAAGACTGCAATTACCACCTTATGGAAGTTCACTCTCCCCAGTATAAAATGTGGAGCTTTTGTGCGCCATGATTTCTCGCTAAAAAAAATCGCTTGTTACGCATATATATATATATATATTATAATATATATATATATATATATATATATATTATATATATATATAATATATATATATATATATATATATATATCGATAATATAGTATATATATATAATATATATATGCTATTTATAGATATTGATATAATTGTTAATCGTCGTAGGATAATCAGTTGCTCTTGCTTCAAGATTGAAGTGGTGAATGCAGAGGATGCGTCTCAAGTAAAGCGTCAGTCGGCCTCGCAATGCAAAGATTTTCCAAGATTGCACGACGAAGCCGGCATTGTAGGCAACAATTTTGTTGGAGCACTTTGATAAGTGTGAAGCAGTGGGAATATACACGTAATCATTTTCCTCTGTATTATCTGCATGTATTTTAGTTGTTTCATCTTTAACTCTGCTTTTTCACAAGAGAAGTGTTTATGATCTTTACATAATGTTGAATCACTGCATCATTACATTGGATAGGTACAGTTAGTATTGATAGAGTTACCAGAAGGAGGCAGTTACCACTCGCAATATCTGGCATATCATTATGTACCAGCAACTTCTTATAAGCAGCATACAATTGTCTGACTGTGGGAGTATTATTTCATCCTCCCATTCGCTTTACTTTCCCCCAAAAAACAGTTATATATGGTATTGACTTAATTTATACGTCATTAAAAACAATTGTTGAACCATTTGATGCAATGAGGTTTTCATGTATAAATTGTATATGGGATCTGAAAACTCCGTATACAAAATAAAAATCCAAGAAAGCCTGTGTTTCATTACCTTACCTTATCTGAGTTTTCTTTTTGAATGGGAGACTTGTAGGCACTTGCATTCGACTTTTAACTGGAGTTCATTATGTCAAAAACAGTGTTAAACTTCATAATGAAATTTATAGTCGCTTCACACCCCTCAAAATTGCTGATTTGTTACTGCAGACAAAATATCAATGAATTAGCAACGGATTCAATGAGTAGCTATGCTACTATTTATATACTGTGGTGTATAATCAGGTCAAGGCTGGGCAAGGGAGAGGCTGCTTTCACATGCTTTCTGCCAATCCTCGTACGGCCATCGGCCGACCAGAATGACCTCACGTTTTCCGCGCCTCGGCCTCTCGCCCTCTGTTATCCTACCTCCATGGTGCAAACAGTCCCCGGAACGGGCGAGGCAGCGGCATGTTCCTCAGCCTAACAAGCTCGGCATCGCAGGAACACGGAAACACAATGTATTATACAAACCTTATAAAAACTCATGAAAAACTTAACGATCCAACTTGAAAATCCTGCAAGAGTGAGGACGCGCGAGGTGGGCAGGCGAGGATTTTCCCTACCATATAATCTCCCTCTCTTTATTCTCTCCAACTTAGTAAACACACATGGCAACTTAAATACCCTCTCACATAAACACACACACACACACACACACACACACACACACACACACACACACACAAACACACAAACACACACACACACATACAACACACACACACACACACACACACACACACACACACACACAGACACAGACACACACACGCACACACACTCGTCAATCTCCTTCAAGAACACACACACAAAACACCAAAACTCCAGCCTGAAATAAACACACAGCCCTGGGTACTCCAAGCTATGAAAAAGGCGGCGTTCCTTGCACCGCCACACAACCCTTGCTTAGCGGCGCGCGTGCCGGTGTAAACACTGGCGTGGAGAACTCAATACTATGGTGTTGATTCGCTGCAACACACAGGCCGCGTCACCTTCACCCACACTGTGCAGGGACGCCGCCGGTGCTCCTGGGCAAAATACTGTCACTCTATATAATAGGAGTGTGTGTAGGATTGGGAGGGCGGCGCGTTTCTGAGGTAGGATGGGGGAGGGGAGGCAGCAGGGAAGGAGAAATAATGTGGCATAAGGTAATAACAAGGAACATATGGATGCACATGATATATGAATGTATAAAGTAGGGAAACAAAAGAGTATAAAAATGAGATATGGAAGATGTTAATGGCGCAAGGGAAAAGCATATATGAGGCTGAATAATACGTGGATAAAAAACAGGTGACATAACCAACGACTGAAGAGAAAGTACATGGTAAAAATAAAATATTGTTAAGGAAAATAACGTCCATTCGGCGAATATCCAAGACTAAACAAAAACATGAAACACCACACAGTTCAATAAACACACGTTCACGACTAATACGTGTCTCACAACCTCCTCCTCCTCCTCCTCCAGGAAGATGTGACCTCCATGCGACGTCTCCCCGGGGCGCATATTCACCAACTGTAACCTGCAGGGGCACACCGATTCAAGTGTGGGAAATTCTGGAGTTTTAAAGCAGACCCAAAGAAAACGAGCGCGCAGCAACACACCGTATGGTGTGGAAGTAATTTGCTTTTACTCTGTCCTACGTAAGTATAGCCTGGGTTCTTATATGTTTATTTGTTGTGTATTTACATATATTGTTAAGATAATAGCAACACACGGGCGCAAAAGGCGTAAAAGATAGTATGTTTACGGGAATAAATATGCTGCGAACGGCTCAAATACAGATTTCAAAACAATATATCGAAAAACTAAGTCCAGATTCGTGATCAGCACGTACGAAAGCTAATAGGAACCAAGTGTCATCAAAATCTGGGGCCAAAAAAGATTTGGCCAAATTTTGAAGGCAAATCCTTGGAAAATGTCGTGCAAAACACATTTTCAGGTATATCTCAAGAACTGTAGCAGCTAGGCGAAAACGGTATAGGTATAAACGATTCAGCCTGCGACTGTGGTCCTTCAGGTATAAACAGATTAAAATTTCATCAATAAATAATCCAATAAATCAACGTTTTGTAGAGGTAAAAAAATGCCATGTGAGCCATATGAGTGTAGCTCAGGCCTTGTAAAATACAACCAGATGAATACCTTTGATACCTTTGAAGAATCTTGCCCGTTATCGGCGGAGTTGAGGTGGTCCTCCACTCATTCCAGGTGTAGTATGTAGCTCCCTGTTCCTTGCCTCCAGGACCACTGAAGGTAAAGTGTTGTCATGGGAGCTACTGTAGCCTGGCGTGGGTGGTTGGTCTGGGATGTCAGCCAGCCACCTGTCAAGGTGATGTTTGAAGGTGTCCGTGGCGACGCCCGTTAGGTTCCGAATGTGTCTTGGGGCACAATTGAAGAGCCGTACACCATTGTGGGAGAAGCTGTGGTGTATGAGTGTTTGTAGTCCTTTAGAGGAGGCGCATGTACTCTGTACATAGCACAAGTTTGTGGTGCTTCCAGCAGGGTGATGTCCTTTTTTTTGTAGGGTGACCATAGTTGGCAGCAGTACTCTAGCCTTGGTCTTACTAAAGGACTTCCATAGCGTCAGCACGCAGGATTCCTCCCTTGTACGGAATGTTCTCAGGACCCAAAGTTCCATCGCTGCTCATATACACTCCCAGGTCTTTTGTGAAGTCTTTTGTTTGTATGGTTTGGTGTTGATACATATATTGAGTGGTGGTCTTTATAAAGGTATTTCTGCCATATCTCAGAACTTCAAATTTTTCTCCGTTAAATTCCATATTGTTCTTTTCGGCCCACTCTATTATTGTATTGAGGTCCCACTGCAGTAGATCGGTGTCTGGGGATGTTTTTATTTTATGCCGTATACAGGTGTCGTCAGCAAATGAAGTAGCAGTGGAATATCTGAGATCTGTGTCAATGTCTGATATCATGATCAGAAATAATAATGGGCCAAGCACAGATCCTTGGGGAACACCACTTATGACTTGACACTGTGATGACTGTTTACCATTTATGGTGACAACTTGGTGCCTGTTGGTGAGAAAACTGTGGATCCATCTCCCTACTCTGCCAGTTATACCAAGGTTCTTGAGTTTGTGGAGGAGATGAATACAAACCTACACACACAAATACGAAAAAAAAGAAAAAATCACACAAACACGTATATCACAGCTGTTTTCAACCACAAAACAACAAATACACGTATATTAGTAATGATTCCATGAAATCACCTGAATATTCTGAAACTCGCAGCAAAAACAGGAAACATCTACATTCCTTTACCTCAATAAAAACGCCAATGGATAACACCAACAACGACAACCACAAAACCTTATGATGATGATGATGATACCAATAATGATATGAGTGATATAAACAATGATAATGATGATAACATGATGGTGATGATTATAACAATAACAATAATAATTATAAATATAAATATAAGAATACGAGGAAGAAAAAATAATAATAATATCAATAAAAAATTAAATAATAATGATAATAATAGTAACAATAACAATGATAGTAATAATAAAAATAATCATAGAAATACCAATAATAATAATAATGAAATAACTATTACGATTCCGACCTGGCGCTATTATATAATATATAATATAACAATGATGATTAAACAATAATGATATAACTAATAATGACAATTGAGACAATGAAAACCCAAAAAAATAGTGATTACAATACTCAAATTAAATAAATATATTATCATATTATTTAAAATAGTAATATTGATAAAAAAAACATAAACAATGATAACGATACGAAGTAAAATACAAAATACTATTACCAATAACAAATTTAATTACATCAATAATTATGTCAGAGAAATACATTACTCCCTCATAATTCATTGAGACAAGTGGAGGAAGAAGAATAAAAAAGTACAACCTCAAATCAACAACCACACACAAGCCAGTGTAATGTGATTATTTAAAGAAGGGAAGAACAGGTTTATTTATATTGTAGTGACTCCAAGGTTGGCCGTCACGCCACCTGGCTAATTACCCCTAAAGGTCACGCCACACAGCTGTGGTGACCTGACTCCGCCGTGACCCAAATTCCTCCCGCACCTCCTCGCACTCCTCGCGCTCCTTGCCTTTGTGACGAGGATCCGGCAGTTACCTACCAGCCACCACAGAGGGAGCACACCACCTCCTCCTCTCTATTCCTCGTGGCCTCCCTCCGCTGTACTTACCTACATATTCCCGCCCTAATAAACTTGTGTGCAAACTTAGTGTTTGGTCTATCCAGTGTCTAGCTAAGAACATACTACAATTGGTGACCTCGAGTGTAGCTACGACACAATGGATATTAACGGAACGCTCCTCCGCCTCCCGGCTTTCACCTACGACATTGCCACGTGGTTTATACACATTGAAGCTTTGTGGGCGGGCTCCCCAGACATCATGGACCTCCATAAGTTTCAAGCACTCGTCATTGCGATACCGTAGGACGTCGCTGCTCGCATCTCCTCAGTGCTTACAACTCCCCCGGCTGACGGGAAATTTGAGGCGGTGAAAACTGCCCTCGTCCGCGCCCTTGGTAGGTCGTGCGAGGCTTACGTGGCTGAGCTCGACACGCTCCAATATGACGGACGTCGCCCTTCAGCATTCCTCTCTTCATTCCCACCGCTTCATTTCCCAAGCTGCCGCTCGGCTCGGCCCCTTACAAGACCTCCTGAAGGGGGTATTGAAAAACTCACCGAAGCCCCTGCAGTGGACTGAGGAAGCCGAGGGAGTGTTCAACAGCATCAAGCAACAACTCGCTTCCATGACGCTCCTCGCCTACCCAGTCCCCAATGCCCCCACCGTCCTCACTACTGACGCCTCAGCAGAAGCGGTGGGCGCTGTCCTCCAGCAGAAGGCGGAGGACGACCTTCGCTCTATCGCTTTCTTCGGCAAGCGTTTGGAGCCTTCCCAACGCCTCTACAGCGCCTTCGATAGGGAGCTGTTGGCGGTGTATGAGGCCGTGAGACACTTCCGCCACTTTCTGGAAGGCAGGAAGTTTCAAGTATTGACAGATCACAAGCCATTAACACACGCTATTGGGCAATCTGGCGAAATTTTCATCCCCCGGGTCTCCAGACAGCTGGCTTATATACCAGAGTTTACCACAGACATACGCCATATCCCGGGGCAGGACAATACCGTGGCCGACGCTCTCTCCCGCTGCGATACAACCCCCTGGATGATGTCCGCGGTCACGATGCCTGCTAGATTACGTGGCCCTGGCGGCGACACAGGAGGGAGACCCAACGATTTCATACCGTCCATGTAGACCTGGTGTGTCCTTTGCCGGCCTCCCGCGGTCACCGTTACCTGCTGACGTGTGTGGACAGAGTGACCCGTTGGGGCGCAGCTATTCCCATGCCTGATAGTACCGCGGAATGCAGGGCTGCTCATTTTCTGTCGGTTTGGGTAGCACTGTACGGCGCGCCTGTCACTCTCATCACAGATCAAGGAGTGCAGTTTGAGTCCCATGCTTGGGCTGCTCTGCTGGTTTTCCTGGGAACCCGCCGTCAGCGTACTATGGCGTATCACCCTCAAGCCAACGGCATGGTGGAGCGTTTCCACAGACGCCTAAAGGAAGCCATACTTGCCCAGCCACACCCAACAAGCTGGGTAGGCGCCGTTTCCATCCTCCTCCTCACACTCAGAGCTACGGAGAAGGAAGATATACATCATACGCCGGCGGAGCTGGTGTATGGTGAAGATCTGCGACTGCCGTGCCAGTTCACACCAGTGACGGATGCCAGCAACGCCCTCTCCTTCCTCCCGACGCTTCGGCAGGAGATGGCTGCACGACGGTCCACGCCCCCACGTACGCCCCCGCCGCGTCCCACTCACCTCCCGCCGGTGCTGCAAACGGCTCGGAAAAGCTCGTCACCCTCGAAGTTCATGGGCACCCATATGTGACGTCATGGGACCGCGTGAAGGTGGCTCACCTCCTTCCTTCACCTCCTCCTCCCCCCTCCCTCAAAATGTGCAACCCCTTCCTTCCATTCCTTCTCCTTCTTCAGATCATCCACCACTCCCTCACCCTCGTTTTGTCATCCTCCCCCCTGCCCCCTTACGGGGGTTTTCTCCTCCCTTCCCCCTATTCCCTCTCCGCAGCCTACAACTGACCCAGCACCTTTTCCCCAACACCTTATCCTCACCTCCCCCTCCCTTTCCCCCCTCTCCATCAGTTGATTCTCCTCCTGCAGATCTGGCGGTTTCCGTCTCCCCGCCTCCTGCCCTTCCCGGCAACCTTACAGCCGCTGCCGTGGAATCACCTGCAGAAGACGGCGATGCTGGGGCGTCTATGGACGGCTTCGTGCCTGAGGGCTACACGACGCGCTCGGGGCGGCTCATTCATCGCCCACAGTTCTTCCATATGCAATAGTTCAGCGGCTTTGTTCATTCACGTATTATATATATATTTTTGTGTGTGTGTGAAAAGGGAAGTACTGTAGTGACTCCAGGGTTGGCCGTCACGCCACCTGGCTAATACCCTAAAGGTCACGCCACACGGCTGTGGTGACCTGACTCCGCCGTGACCCAAATTCCTCCAGCACCTCCTTGCGCACCTCGCGTTCCTTGCCTTCGTGACGAGGATCCGAAAAGTTTGCTGATCGTGAAGCAGTTCTCCGGAATGCCAGGAAATTTAAAGGATCTGGCATATTCATCAATGAAGACCTGTGTGCAGCATCACAAGCCATAAGAACCAGTCAACTACCTAAACTGAAGCAGGCAAGACAGGAAGGAAATATAGCTTTTTTCAAGTTCACAAAGCTCATCATTAAGGAAAGAATTGCCCAACGACCCAACAACGCTGCCCCAGCGACTTCCAATTGTGGCGCTGGTGGTGTGACATCGCGTGTGGCGGCTGGAGGCGCGACTTCCAGTAGCAACCCAACTCCCGGTGCTAATGGTCACTCCTCCTCCGGTGGTATTCGTATCACTGGTGGGACCATGGCTTCCAAGGGGGGGAGTGCTGTTGAACCCAGCGCTGTGGGGGGCGGTGATGCAGTCCTTGCCATGCAAGGTGTAAACAGCGGACAGGAAAGTTCAAGTGAGGCTTCAGACCATTCTCAGCGACAACTACGAGATCGTAATAAGAAAAGAGGCATATGAATGCTTCAGCAGTGAGTAAATCTACGTGAAGTTGTTGTGGTTGTATTATGTATTTTGACGAATTACCCTTTGCTTATATTGATGATGCAAATTTATTAAATATTTTAAACTCTGACGGATTAAGCAGATCCTTCAATTCTAATGATCATATTGATAAGTTTTACTTCGAACCCTTTACTGTTTTAGATGATAAATACAACAATGAGTTAGACGTAAATAATTTCTATATACAAACAAGACATTTGAATGTTCCAAAGTCTAAATATATATTTCTTGATTCTTTTTCTACACAAAGTAGTGATGTTAACTTTACAATACTTAGTCTGAATATACGTTCTGTTCCCTCAAATATCCAGTTTTTTACTGATTCAGTCTTGTCTCATTCATGTTTAAGGTTTGAAGTTATTGGTTTTTCCGAAACAAGACTTGATTCTGATCTTGCTTCAGTGTACCAGATGCCGGGATATAACCTTCACACTAATTGTCGTAGTAGATGTGGAGGTGGTGTAGCATTATATGTCACTAATGCCTATATGTCCTCAATGTGTTTAGATTTTTCATGTCTTAATTCTTCCATAGAATGCTTAAGTATTGACGTTAAGGTAATGGAGAAGACATTCTTAGTTATGTGTATATATAGACCTCCAAGTGGTAATGTAATTAGTTTTCTTGACAAATTAACTGAATTATTATCATTAGCAAAGAACATTAAATATTATGGCATTCATATAATAGGGGATTTTAACCTGGACTTATTGAAGCATACTAACAACAGTTCTGTCTGTGATTTCATTAATATAATGTACTCTTTCTCTCTATTCCCCTTAACCACTAAGCCTACTCGAGTCACAGACACAACAGCCACACTCATTGATCATATCTGGTCGACACAGGTGGAGCTGAACACAAACAATTATATAGTACACAATGATGCAACAGACCATTTTCCTGTAGTTTCACAATTCAGGCTTCAAGATTTGACAAAAAATTCTCCACAGTTTATTCATAAAAGATGTTTAACTAATGCTGCCCCTGAAGACTTCAGTAATGAAGTTGCCCAGCTGGATTGGTCAACTGTTATAGAATCTGTGTGTCCTAATGCATCGTATAATATTTTTTTTTCTTCAATATTTTAATAATAGTTTCCAGAAACATTTCCCAATGAAGCAAATTCGCGTAAAACCTAAATGTCATCAAACACCATACATCACTCCTGCCTTGAAGAAAAGCACAGGTTAAAGAGACTAGCTCACAAATGGCCAATAACCTTTCGAGAAGACCTATCGAATCTATAGAAATAAATTAACATCTGTCTTAAGAGCTGCGAAAAACCAATATCATAAAGAATAATTAAAGCAAACTCAAGGATATCCCAAATCACACTGGCAGTCTATTAATAAAATTCTTGGCAGAAGTTCAACTACATCAAATAACTTAATTGAATTAAAACCCCCATGTAATAACACTGCAGATAAATTTTATGATAGCTTCTTGCGGTTCGGAGATTCCTTAACCAATAATGCATTAGATAACTACTCAGTACTCACATAGACAATATTTATGCATTCCTCCAGCCTTTTCTATGTATCTGACTCCAGTAGAGTCAACGGAGACTGAGAAGTACCTATCAGCCATTAAGTCTGACGCAGCTGGTTGTGACATTTCACCTAAACTTTTAAAGCTCACTGCCTCTTATATTTCTCGTCCATTGACACACATCATTAATCTTTCCTTAAAAACTGGTACATTTCCAGATGAATTAAAAGAGGCCAAGGTAATACCATTACATAGATCAGGGAACAAGAATGACATCAAAAACTATCGTCCCATCTCAATCCTTCCTGCTTTTAGCAAAATATTTGATAAGGCAATTTCTACTCGCCTTATTAACTACTTGGAGGCAAACAGCTTATTATCTGACTCAGCATGGCTTCAGATCAAACCGCTCTACAGAAACAGCAATTTTACAGTTTGTCAGTGACGTATACCAAAACTTAGAAGGTAAATATTATGTTGCAGGAATATTTTTAGATTTATCAAAAGCCTTTGATTCTTTAGATCACCAGATACTTCTCGAAAAATTAGAAAACATAGGGATAAGAAGTGTGCCTCACCAACTGTTTAGCAGCTATCTTAGTAGCAGGTCACAAAGTGTTTTTTGTAATTACACTTATTCTCTTTCAAAATCTATATCTAAGGGTGTACCTCAGGGATCTATTTTAGGGCCTATACTTTTTCTTATATATATATATATATATATATATATATATAAATGACATAATCAATGCTAGCTCAAAATTTAAATGTACTATATATGCTGACGATACAAATCTCCTATTAGCTGATAGTACCCTGAACTCCTTACACCATAATTTGCAAATTGAATTGTTGTTGATAAATAAGTGGATACAGGCCAACAAATTAAATCTCAATGTTACAAAAACCAATTATATACTGTTTCAAAATCGTTCAATAAAAAATGTCAAGGCCCCAATATTATTAGAAGGTGAACCAATACAACGTGTCTCATACAAAGTTTTTGGGTGTAATTATCGATGAAACTTTAAATTAGAGCCATCATATTAATGAGGTATGTACAAAGCTATAAAAAATATGTGGCATCCTATATAGAGTCCGCCACCAGCTAACAACAGAGAGTATGGTCAGTATTTATTACACTTTATGTTACCCTCACCTGATCTACTGTGTCTCCATATGGGGTTGTACATGGCCATCATTTAAATAAAAAATATTCGTAGCCCAAAATAAGATTATCAGATTTATTCTATTCATGGATAAATTTGATTCTACCAGCCGTAATTATTCTCAGTTAAATTTATTAAATTTCAAATTCTTTAAAATATATTTTGTATTGCTGCTTAATTTTAAAAATATGAATATCTATACAGGTAAAAAAACTTTTTAAATTTATTGAAAGTTCTCATAACTTGAGGGGTAATAATATAAATCTTGTGAGTCCACAATTTCGAACCAGCCTCTACAACAAGAGTGTGGTATGTGACGGTCCTCAGCTGTGGAATTCCCTTCCTACTGATGTAAAAACATTAATATTTACATGTAATTTATTATTTCAATTTCAAAAGAAAATAGAGAGTTATTTGTTTACTTGTCAGAATACAGGATGTTAGGCGAACGATGTAAGTGTGTGTCAATACGCAAGTCAGTGTGGATGTTCTATATTGTTAAGGCTTGTAAGAATGCATGTGTTGGAGATTTGGTGCTTGTTTTTACATAATTGGAATCTTATTTACTGTAGTTGTAAAGTTTGATTGCATAATCTATTCAATATAATTTCTTAGAAAATAATGTACTGCAATGTAAAATAATGGTGTACTGCAAATTTGGATTAGAAATTTCCGTCTGTCAAAGAGTCTTGGCTCGACAGACCATGCCGTTAATAGATATGGTATATATAAGTTTGTTTATACAATTTATAGATGTAACAATAATGGCAATACATTTACTATTACTATTACAAGTACTATTACCTACCAGCCACCACAGAGGGAGCACACCACCTCCTCCTCTCTCTGTTCTTCCTGGCCTCCCTCCGCTGTACTTTTCAACATATTCCCGCCCTAATAAACTTGTGTGCAAACTTAGTGTTTGGTCTATCCAGTGTCTAGCTAAGAACATACTAAAATATCCATTGTTTCCTTGAATGACCCAAGTTGTCGCGTCTTGTACTGATGGCGCAATATGTGACTTTGTTTTATCCACTTTATTAACGCATTTAAACTTGGTAACATATGCTCGTGTTTCTTAAATTAAAATCTCTCTCTCTCTCTCCTCTCTTCTCTCTCTCTCTCTCTCTCTCTCTCTCTCTCTCTCTCTCTCTCTCTCTCTCTCTCTCTCTCTCTCTCTCTCTCTCTTCTCTCTCTCTCTCTTCTCTCTCCTCTCTCTTTCTCTCTCTCTCTCTCTCTCTCTCTCTCTCTCTCTCTCTCTCTCTCTCTCTCTCTCTTCTCTCTCTCTCTCTCTCTCTCTCTCTCTCTCTCTCTCTCTCCTCTCTCTCTCTCTCTCTCTCTCTCTCTCTCTCTCTCTCTCTCTCTCTCTCTTCTCTCTTCTCTCTCTCTCTCTCTCTCTCTCTCAGAGGTAAAATCGAGAAGTAAAATGTAAATGAAAGACAAGAAAAAAAGAAGTAAACAAGCCAATAATACACGTCTGAGCGAGGATGAAAAAAGGCAGAAAATGGGACAAGAATGAGAGTTGGACAGCTTGTGCGAGACAAAAAAAAAGTAAATTTTTGTAAAATGACCCAGTTATATTAGGTGTGGACAATTTTTTCACATTAATTTAATTCTGTATGGCATATCTTCATTATGAAAGAGAGAGAGAGAGAGAGAGAGAGAGAGAGAGAGAGAGAGAGAGAGAGAGAGACGAGAGGAGAGAGGAGAGGTGGAGAGAGATGAGAGAGAGAGAGAGAAGAGACAGAGACAGAGACAGAGACAGAGACAGAGACAGAGACAGAGACAGAGACAGAGACAGAGACAGAGACAGAGAGACAGAGAGACAGAGAGATAGAGAGATAGAGAGAGAGAGAGAGAGAGAGAGGTGTATCGTGGAATATTAGATTACTGTTATATGCCTCGTTCCCTTGTAGTCCCACGGGGCTGGGCACCCAGTTGACCTTCTCTTATTCCCCTTTGTCATTACTTTCCTCTGTCAACATTCAAGTGTCATTTCCTTTTAATTACTATTGCTCTCTTCTATTTATCTCTTACTAATCCATTCTTCTCCATGGCGCCCGTGCACTGCGAGCCTCTGACTGTGGCCTAGAATGGCGGTGGTGAGCTGCACTTTGTCAGAGTGGACTACCACTGTCTTCTCCTGAGGGTGGCAGGCGTACTCCAGGGCGTGCTGGATAGCCACCAGTTCCGTCTGCAGGGTGGAGCAGTGGTGTGGCGTTCTCCAGGACAACACTTCCCCGCCGGTAACCACCGCCGCAGCCGTCCTGCCTCTCT
>JACEEZ010018662.1:35589-40589 GCA_016584305.1 Chionoecetes opilio | reverse complement strand
CCTTCGGCCCACCCCTGTGTTTGGTGGGCTTTTGGCCCACCAAAACACAGACTCTCCAGATAGCCCTTCTAACTTTCTTGAAATCATGGATGTAGAAATGTATGTATTAACGCCAACCCCTTCACATCACCCCCAATCCATTCACTCACCCATTACCCATACCCCCCACCCATTCATTCACCCATTACCCATCACCCCCCACCCTTCACTCACCCATTATCCATCACCACACACCCATTCACTCACCCATTACCCATCACCCCCCACCCATTCACTCACCCATATCCATCACACACACCCATTCACTCACCCATTACCCATCAACCCCCACCCATTCACTCACCCATTATCCATCACCACACACCCATTCACTCACCCATTACCCATCACCCCCCACCCATTCACTCACCCATTATCCATCACCACACACCCATTCACTCACCCATTATCCAACACCACACACCCATTCACTCACCCATTACCCATCACCCCCCACCCATTCACTCACCCATTACCCATCACCACACACCCATTCACTCACCTATTACCCATCACCCCCACCCATTCACTCACCCATTACCCATCACCCCCCACCCATTCACTCACCCATACCCATCACCCACACACCCATTCACTCACCCATTACCCATCACCCCCCACCCATTTCACTCACCCATTACCCATCACCCCCCACCCATTCACTCACCATTATCCATCACCACACACCCATTCACTCACCATTATCCATCACCACACACCCATTCACTTACCCATACCCATCACCCCCCAACCATTCACTCACCCATTACCCATCAACCACCACACCACATTCCATCACCCATTACCCATCACCCCCACCCATTCACTCACCCATTACCCATCACCCCACCCATTCCCTCACCCATCACCCATCACCCCCCACCCATTCACTCACCCATCACCCCACACCCATTACCCATCACCCCACCCATTCACTCACCCATTACCCATCACCCTACATCAAGGCTTCCTCAATTCTCGCAACCCACTTTTTTTCACAATTATCGCTAATAGGCTGCTAAAAAAAAGAAAAAAATAAAGTAATCGGATCATCTCATAACTGGGCTTATGACCTTCCCCTGGTCAACCTGGTTCCAAAAATGTGGTATATGATGGGATTCCGCCACGGGGGGCGGAACCTATACCACACACACACACACACACACACACACACAACAGACACACACACTTTCGCTTTTATTAATATATAGCCGCAAAGCCGCCCTCCGGGCGGACTTTTTGGCTAGCTCCTGCGGAGGGCTATTGGTGGTGGGCCTTCGGCCCACCAAACACGGACTCTCCAGATAGCCCTTTCTAACTTTCCTGAAATCATGGATGTAGAAATGTATGTATTACCCCCACCCATTCACTCACCCATTACCCATCACCCCCCACCCATTCACTCACCCATTACCCATCACCCCCCACCCATTCACTCACCCATTACCCATCACCACACACCATTCACTCACCCATTACCCATCACCCCCCACCTATTCCCTCACCCATCACCCATCACCCCAACCCATCACCCCCCACCCATTCACTCACCCAATCACATCCCTCACCCACACCATTACCCATCACCCCACCCATTCACTCACCCATTACCCATCACCCTACATCAAGGTTTCCTCAATTCTCGCAACCCACTTTTTTTTCACAATTATCGCTAATAGGCTGCTAAAAAAAAAAAAAAAAAGTGATCGGATCATCTCATAATTGGGCTTAAAACCTTCCCCCGGTCAACCCGGTTCCAAAAATGTTTCATATGAGGTGATTGCGCCACGGGGGGGGGGAACCTATACCAGACTACACACACACACACACACACACACACACACACACAACAGACAGACAGACAGACAGACACACTTTCGCTTATATTTACCATTACCCATCACCCCCACCTATTCCCTCACCCATCACCCATCACCCCCAACCCATCACCCCCCCACCCATTCACTCACCCATCACCCCACACCCATTACCCATCACACCATCCCACACCCACACCCATTACCCATCACCCCACCCATTCACTCACCCATTACCCATCACCCTACATCAAGGTTTCCTCAATTCTCGCAACCCACTTTTTTTTCACAATTATCGCTAATAGGCTTCTAAAAAAAAAAAAAAAAGTGATCGGATCATCTCATAAATGGGCTTAAAACCTTCCCCTGGTCAAACCGGTTCCAAAAATGTTTCATATGAGGTGATTGCGCCACGGGGGGCGGGGAACCTATACCAGACACACACACACACCACACACACACACAGACAGACAGACAGACAGACAGACACACTTTCGCTTATATTTACCATTACCCATCACCCCCCACCTATTCCCTCACCCATCACCCATCACCCCCAACCCATCACCCCCCACCCATTCACTCACCCATCACCCCACACCCATTACCCATCACCCCACCCCATTCACTCACCCATTACCATCACCCTACATCAAGGTTTCCTCAATTCTCGCAACCCACTTTTTTTTTTTTACAATTATCGCTAATAGGCTCTAAAAAAAAAAAAAAAAAAGTTGATCGATCATTCATAAATGGGCTTAAAACCTTCCCCTGGTCAACCCGGTTCCAAAAATGTTCATATGAGGTGATTGCGCCACAGGGGGCGGAACCTATACCGACACACACACACACACACACACACACACACAACAGACAGACAGACAGACAGACACACTTTCGCTTATATTACCATTACCCATCACTCCCCATATCCCTCACCTATCACCATCACCCCCAACCCATCACCCACCCATCATCACCCATCACCCAACCCATTACCCATACCCCACATTCACTCACATTACCCATCACCTACATCAAGGTTCCTCATTTCGCAACACTTTTTTTTCACAATTATCGTAATAGGTGCTAAAAAAAAAGAAAAAAAGAAGTGATCGAATATTCATAAGTGGTTATGACCTTCCCCTGGTCAAACGGTTCAAAAATGTGCATATGAGGTGATTGCGCCACGGGGGGCGGAAAACTATACACACACACACACAACAGGACAGACAGCAGACAGACAGACAGACAGACAGACACACTCGTATATATTAGATATATATATATATATATATTATATATATATATATATGATACAAAAAAAAATAATATAATATAATAAATAAAAAAAAAATACTAAAAAAAAAATAAAAAAATAATAAATTATAAAAAATAAATTTACATATACATAAAATAAAATATAAATATAAAAAACATTATAAGACAAATAATACAAAAATCTCTCTATTCTCTCTCTCTCTCTCTCTCCTCTCTCCTCTCTCTCTCTCTTCTCCTCTCTCCTCTCCTCTCTCTCTCCTCTTCCTCTCTCTCTCTCTGTGTGTGTGTGGGTGTGTGTGCACGTCTTCTCGACACACTTGGCGGGCAATGAGGCAGCGTCGGTCTCCTCACATCTGCCGCACACACACTCACAATGCTGATTAGCAAGGAATTATGCTACACACACAGGTATTAGTGATGAGCTTTAAGTGCATGCAGCCACATAAACCATACTTTATTTGATCATTACCACCTCCTACTCCATGTATCTTTCTATTTATCTAATTATATTTATCTATATATATTCTTCATCTAGTAGCATCTTCAATGCTACTACTGGCACTGTGAGAGATGGCTACGAGTTATGTGTTGGTCCCCATGGCTCCGGTACCAGAAACACCAACAGTTCTCTGCTTCTGAACTTTGCAAGATCCAGAAGGTTGAGAATTGCAGGTTCATGGTATCAGAGACCAGAGCTGCACCGCTGGACATGGTATAGTAATGCCGGAGGGGTAGCTAAGGAGATCGACCACATCCACGTTAGTACTCGTTGGAGGATCCTCCAGAACTGCAGGGTTTACCGGAGTGCTGAGTTCTTTGGAACAGATCACAGACTTGTTGTTGCTACACTTAAGCTTCATGTCAAGTTCAGAAGAATCTCAAGAGGTAACCATACCGTGTTTCATCTTGAAAAAATGAAGGACTTGACATGTGCTCATGAGTATGCGGTGGAAGTCTCAAATCGGTTTGATGTGCTCGGTGCTCTCGGGGACCCTGTAGAACTGTGGGATACCTTCAAACGTGAAACTCTACAGGCTGCCAAGGAGTGTATTGGGGAGCGCCCGAGGTCAAGGCGTGGTTTTGTCTCGACGGAGACGCTGGAGAAAATTGAGGAGAGTCGCGCTGCCAGGATGGCTGGGAACCGGGACCAGCACAGGGCTCTGTCACGCCGGACTAGAACCCTCCTGGGGAGAGACAAGGAGAGGTATGTCAGAAGTCTCGCTGAGGATGTCGAGGGTCATTTGAACGCTAATGACCTCCGACCCGCCTACCGAGCCCTGAAGAAGCTCCGTTCCAAGTCTCCTTCTCGGGCGAGTGCTATTCGAACAGCAGATGGGCGCCTCGTGTCGGACATGGATGGGCGCCTCGTGTCGGACATGGATGGGCGCCTCGTGTCGGACATGGATGGGCAGATGGCTCGTTGGGCTGAGTACTTTGGGCAGTTGTTCACGGTGGACCCTCCAACTGAGCAGCTTCACACCACTGGGTTACAGGCAGTGGATGCCGATCTTCCCATTGACGAAACCGCACCCTTTCTTGACGAAGTCAGAGAGGCTGTAGCAAAGTTGAGGGGTGGAAAGCCAGCTGGTGTTTGTAATATCAGTGCGGAGCTCCTCAAAGCTGGGGGTGAGGCCATGATCCGCGGGTTGCATGCTGTCCTGACTGCCGTGTGGCAATCAGGTACCATTCCTCCTGACTGGAAAAGGGGGCTGGTCGTCCCTATCTGGAAAGGGAAAGGGGACCGTCAGGACTGCAACAATTACCGCGGTATTACACTGCTCAGCGTACCAGGCAAGCAAGGTTCTTGTCCATCTATTGCTGACACGGATTTGCAGTCATCTGGTGAAGCATCAGAGACCTCAG
>JACEEZ010018662.1:10589-30589 GCA_016584305.1 Chionoecetes opilio | reverse complement strand
TCCTTTTTTTTATTTCTTTTTTTCTCCCCCTTTTCCTCCCCTCTCCTATCCTCTCCTCAAATAATGGAACAATCGGCCGACCGTCAAAAAAATAAAAAAACAATTTCGTTTTTTTTTGTACTATCGTTTTAAGCCAAGGGATTATGGCACGGAAAATTGGTTAATTCGGCGCCGTTGGGGCCTTTGCCCCAAAATGAGCGGCCGGTGACTAGTGAAGGCAAAGTTTTTTTCCCAAAAAGGTGTTTTGAGGGATAAGGGTGTGTTTTTTTTTTTGTTTGTGTTTTTTGAAAAAAAGCTCGAATAAAACCTGTAACACCCCCCATCGCACGTAATGAGGAAAAATATAATGAGTGAAATTTTTGATTTGATTAGTTTTTGTCTATCGTTCTTTTTTCTTTACTTTTTCTTTTCACGTGACGACATCACGTGACGTACGAGAAAAGCTTGGGAGATGAATGATTTGAATTGCGTTAAATTAAATTTTCTCTCTCTCCCCTCTCTCTTCTCCCTCCTCTCTCTTTCTCCTCTCCTTTTTTCTCTCCCTTCTTCTCTCTTCCCCTCTCTCTCTTCTCTCCTCCTTTTTTTCACGAAAATTGGATGGTAAATGTCCAGCTTTCTGACACTGCCAATTTTCTTTTTGAAATCCGGTTATAATGTTATCCCTTCCACACGTGACGAGTCTTTCAATACTGCGTTTCCACTGCAGAGGGAAAGGGTACAAACCCCGTGACAGACAGAGAGAAAAAGCTATGTCTGCATAAAACAACAAACAACCTGATATTGAACCGCCATTGAAACAATAAAATCAACAAAAAATTATTTCAATATCCATTTCTGTATGCTACTGTACTAAAATACCACTACGCCACCCCAACCACCCCTACTACAACGAAAGCTACAACAAGCCACAGGAAAAGGGAAAAAACCAAAACATAGCACTCGTAAACATAAAACAAACTTTTAAAAATAAAAAATTATAATTTTCATGACAAAGGATGGGGAGGGGGGAACAAAGATGAGGCCGGGTAATGATAAAAAAAAGATTTACAAAAAGCAAAAGGGGATAGGAAAAAGGGGGGGTAGAAGGGGGGGGTAGTGAAAAAAAAAAATTTAAAAAAAAAGAATGAGGAGGAGGAGGAGGAGGTAAAAAAGACATTTAAGAGGGTAATAATTTTACCCAATGAGGATGAACAAAAANAGGTTCCCTGTACGTGTACAAAAGGGGCCCCCACCCGGGGCGGGGCCCTCCCGCCGGTTCCCGCACGTGTACTGTGGCACTGCTGGCCTGCCATTTTCCTCAGTGTACATTGGCCTGCGGGCCCTCCCAGGTTCCTGTACTGTACATGTGGCACGCTGGCCTGCCAGGTTCCTGTACGTGTACATGTGGCACTGCTGCCCTGCCAGGTTCCTGCACGTGTACATGTGGCACTGCTGCCCTGCCAGGTTCCTGTACGTGTACATGTGGCACTGCTGCCCTGCCAGGTTCCTGTACGTGACATGTGGCACTGCTGCCTGCCAGGTTCCTGCACGTGTACATGTGGCACTGCTGGCCTGCCAGGTTCCTGTACGTTTTACATGTGGCACTGCTGCCCTGCCAGGTTCCTGCACGGTACATGTGGCACTGCTGCCCTGCCAGGTTCCTGTACGTGTACATGTGGCACTGCTGCCCTGCCAGGTTCCTGCACGTGTACATGTGGCACTGCTGGCCTGCCAGGTTCCTGTACGTGTACATGTGGCACTGCTGCCCTGCCAGGTTCCTGTACGTGTACATGTGGCACTGCTGCCCTGCCAGGTTCCTGCACGTGTACATGTGGCACTGCTGCCCTGCCAGGTTCCTGCACGTGTACATGTGGCACTGCTGCCCTGCCAGGTTCCTGTACGTGTACATGTGGCATGCTGCCCTGCCAGGTTCCTGCACGTGTACATGTGGCACTGCTGGCCTCCCAGGTTCCTGTACGTGTACATGTGGCACTGCTGGCCTGCCAGGTTCCTGCACGTGTACATGTGGCACTGCTGGCCTGCCAGGTTCCTGCACGTGTACATGTGGCACTGCTGGCCTGCCAGGTTCCTGCACGTGTACTTTGTGGCACTGCTGCCCTGCCAGGTTCCTGTACGTGTACATGTGGCACTGCTGGCCTGCCAGGTTCCTGCACGTGTACATGTGGCACTGCTGCCCTGCCAGGTTCCTGTACGTGTACATGTGGCACTGCTGGCCTGCCAGGTTCCTGTACGTGTACATGTGGCACTGCCGCCCTGCCAGGTTCCTGCACGTGTACATGTGGCACTGCTGGCCTGCCAGGTTCCTGCACGTGTACATGTGGCACTGCTGGCCTGCCAGGTTCCTGTACGTGTACATGTGGCACTGCTGGCCTGCCAGGTTCCTGTACGTGTACATGTGGCACTGCTGCCCTGCCAGGTTCCTGCACGTGTACATGTGGCACTGCTGCCCTGCCAGGTTCCTGTACGTGTACATGTGGCACTGCTGCCCTGCCAGGTTCCTGTACGTGTACATGTGGCACTGCTGCCCTGCCAGGTTCCTGCACGTGTACATGTGGCACTGCTGGCCTGCCAGGTTCCTGTACGTGTACATGTGGCACTGCTGCCCTGCCAGGTTCCTGCACGTGTACATGTGGCACTGCTGCCCTGCCAGGTTCCTGTACGTGTACATGTGGCACTGCTGCCCTGCCAGGTTCCTGCACGTGTACATGTGGCACTGCTGGCCTGCCAGGTTCCTGTACGTGTACATGTGGCACTGCTGCCCTGCCAGGTTCCTGTACGTGTACATGTGGCACTGCTGCCCTGCAGGTTCCTGCACGTGTACATGTGGCACTGCTGGCCTGCCAGGTTCCTGTACGTGTACATGTGGCACTGCTGGCCTGCCAGGTTCCTGTACGTGTAGCTACATGTGGCACTGCTGCCCTGCCAGGTTCCTGTACGTGTACATGTGGCACTGCTGCCCTGCCAGGTTCCTGTACGTGTACATGTGGCACTGCTGGCCTGCCAGGTTCCTGCACGTGTACATGTGGCACTGCTGGCCTGCCAGGTTCCTGCACGTGTACATGTGGCACTGCTGGCCTGCCAGGTCCTGTACGTGTACATGTGGCACTGCTGGCCTGCCAGGTTCCTGTACGTGTACATGTGGCACTGCTGGCCTGCCAGGTTCCTGTACGTGTACATGTGGCACTGCTGGCCTGCCAGGTTCCTGCACGTGTACATGTGGCACTGCTGCCCTGCCAGGTTCCTGCACGTGTACATGTGGCACTGCTGGCCTGCCAGGTTCCTGTACGTGTACATGTGGCACTGCTGGCCTGCCAGGTTCCTGTACGTGTACATGTGGCACTGCTGCCCTGCCAGGTTCCTGTACGTGTACATGTGGCACTGCTGCCCTGCCAGGTTCCTGTACGTGTACATGTGGCACTGCTGGCCTGCCAGGTTCCTGTACGTGTACATGTGGCACTGCTGCCCTGCCAGGTTCCTGTACGTGTACATGTGGCACTGCTGCCCTGCCAGGTTCCTGTACGTGTACATGTGGCACTGCTGCCCTGCCAGGTTCCTGTACGTGTACATGTGGCACTGCTGCCCTGCCAGGTTCCTGTACGTGTAGGGCTACATGTGGCACTGCTGGCCTGCCAGGTTCCTGTGTGTTGCCAGAACTCCTATGGTAGGGTTTATACCTGGTCAATGTTACTTGAATGATATTAATTGATTATGATTTTTCATTTGATTACAACTTGAATTGAGAATTGAAAACTAGTCTTATGACTTCACTAAGTGATTATAGTATGAACACTTCTCGCTGCGGAGAGTACTGAAATGGGGATGAATTTAAGGGGAAAGGGTAGGAGTTAAGGTTAAGGGGAAAGGGTATGAGTTAAGGGGAAGTGCTGCCACCAGCTCAAACGAGTAGTTCTCTGGTTTACTCCCTGAGCACGTGAATAGATATATATTAGATTTATCTTGGTAGTCGTGATTGATACGTGGAATTATACCGAGTAAGGCTGACTCTTTTGGAATTGTGGGGAATTACTGTCCTAACGCAGAATAATCACCTGGGGTTTTTATAATAAACACAAGAACTATATTTGAAAACATCATCCTATTTATTCATGCTGAAGTAGTATGTCTCTTGTTTGAGATCACAGACAAACATATAAGTTCTAATCCAACATCAGAAAACTCTCCATCCCAACACAGGAAAACTCTAATCTGATATAAGTAAAAAAACTTTACAATCTGATTCGGGAAGCTCTCCCCGTGAAATGAAGGTAAGCTCTGGTGAGCATACACCTTCCTCTCTGAACCTTATTGATACATTATCCTTCACTTACGTAATATACCGCTGAATACTTATAATTATACATGGAAGATAATAGGGGGGAATATAAGAGTAAGAGTGTTGTGTGTGTCTCACTAAAAAAACATGTATCGGGCCCTTTGCGTCAAGGCCAAGATGTCAGCCTGTCGAAGAGTGCGAGAGAGACTCCGTTAATAATAATTATAAGGATGGGGCAGGCCTCCTTTACGTTAGTGAAAAACTAAATATCGGTACCCATATTTGGAAATATAGACAACAATATTATAACAAGGAAAGGGGGGGGGGGAGAGAACAGGAGCGAACGTCGTGCGTCTTACCTGTCGAAGAGTGGGAGTGAGACTGCCGCCTCTCGGGTACCAAGAGCCCGCGGGAGAAGAGGGGAATGTTTGAATACCCTGAACTTGGCCTCTACTGAAGAGCTTATAATCCCGAAATAACTAATTAAATAATGAAACTCGTGTACCTAAGAAAGGGCTGCCTATAATACAGTCCTGTTACTTTGATATAGAAGAATTTAATATGTTTAATCTAATATCCGAGGAAAGTGTTATTTCTCGTTCGCTCACGCACACGAACGCGCTTTGTTGAGAGACGAGGTTGTGAAGTCGAACCATAAATTTGGTCGACTTTTAATTTAGCAAATAACTCGACTAACACATCCATTTATGAACGTGATCTGTCACTATTATGACTATTTTGAAGGACATTAAGAATCTAGGAGAGTTCCTTGATCTGATAGGAGGGTTGGGGGAGGATGAAAAGCTTTGAATCCATTAGTTATCACTGATCGCGAAATAAGTATCCCACGAAATGTTGACTCGCACGCGGAATGTCGGGGGGGGAGGGAGTGAGAGGAAGGAAGGAAGGAAGAAATGGCGGGTAGGAAGAAAGCAGATGACTCACCCGAGAAAACTAAAAGATTGAACTGCTTACGGGACATAACCCGGGAATTATATGATAATAATTCTCATCCTATCTCTCCTGAATAACGGGCATTACACACGTCTATTCTCCGGGAAAATTAAATTCTTCAATATCAAATTAACTACTCACGGATCTTTTGTTTCCGTTTTAAAGCTGCGTCAAGAGGAGGTGTGTATGGGACGAATTTAGAGTGAATTTAATGGAAATCCTTCTGTTCTTTGAAAACGGGTGTCTGCTTGTGTTTAGATTACACGAATATTCAATGAAAGGAAGTATCCCAATCAACCTACTACCTGGGTAGTAACGTGGTCGTCAAAACCTGACTCAGTACCTACATTCTCGTCGCAAAAGGTTCGTCCCAGGGGCGCACACCGGCTACCGCACAGGTTAGATAACGAGAGCCTTACGAGTCCTGAAATGCCCGCCACACCGCAAGCTGGTTGACTGAAGTGAGTAGCAGTACTACTATCTCGAATTAAAATACTCCTCCCACTGAACCAGGCTGAGCCCGTGAAAACCAGACACTCCGACTTCTAGACATGAGAAATCTCCTAGACCAAATTGTTTCATCTAGTCTGACCTACACTACCCTTGACTCAGTAATTTACATCTAACACTTTTCGCTTAATCTTCACCTGAATACACCACAAGTCGTGTTGATTGTAACTTGAATTAAAATACCTTGAAGACTCACCGAACCAGACTGAGTCTGTTAATGAAATTCAATGAGAGACTGGTATCCCAATCAACCTCTTACCTGGATATATTAAGAACATACTGACCCTCAATTTGTTTTGAATCCTGGTCAATGTTTTACATTTAACACTTTTCGAATTGATTTCCCCAAGAGTAATAACCGGGTGACACTACAACTACCCTAAACAGAGTAGGTATTAACCTTTCAGGTCCACAAAATAAATTATTAATGTTCATGTTCAAAATAATTCTTCCTTGATTTTCTAATATTTAACTAATGCTTAACTAACACTGCACTGAACACTCCTCGATTAGTCTTCTAGGAGGTCTCCGTAGGTCGGGTTTTGAAGCTTGAGAGTGCGGAAGCAGATGTCGTCGAGCTCCTTGCTATCGACGCAGCAAACGTCGCTGGCGTCCTTGGTCAGACGGTGGATGGATAGTATGGCGCTGTATGACTCGGCTACCTTAGGCGACGGGACAACCGAGAAGGTAACCATTTTCTTGTCTGGAAACTCCTCTAGGATCTTGGAAACTAAGAGCGTGTCCCTGCCTGAGTCTGTCACCCTTCTTGGAGGTGGCGTCCACGATGTCGCTCACAGCGGCGATGATGTACATGTTCTTAGCGCTGGGGTTTTTAGCGTAACTCATGACGACGTCAGTGGGTAGGCTGAGAGAGATCCAGGACTTCCCTCCCGACGCGGCTTCACGTCCTTTCTTCGACATGTTGGCGGTGTCGAGGCGTGTGGGTGGCGGCTAGATGCGGCTACAGGAACAGCGGCTACGGCGGCTGGCTGTGAAGGGCGGCGGAGCTGAGGCGAGCGTGGCGGCCAGGCGCGCGCATGCGGCCTCGCTGTGTGGCGGGTGTAGCGGTGAAGGGCGGGCGGCTACGGCGGTGAAGGGCGGCTACGGCGGTGAAAGGCGGCTGGGCCTGCGGCATGCGGTGGCGGCTACGGCTGAGACGGCTGTATCGGCTCGCTTCTTACAGCTCACTGCCACATGGTCATGGTTCATGTGTGTAGGGTGTTTGGTTTATGGGGGAAAGATCTAATGAGCCTGACTATAATGATCGATTACTGTATGAAAATTTACCGAAATTTGACTATCTTGCTATTTATTTTCCCAGGTGAGATTCTGTTGCTGTTATTTTTAGGAAATAATATCCCACCGCTTTTGCCACCAGTGTGTTCTCAGGGTTTTTATAGGTTTTGAAATCTTTAAAACTTATTGTATCTTATGACCGATACAAAGAAAAAAAATCCCACCGCAAAACTACAAGAACGTTGTCTATTTGAAAAGAAATTATATTTATTCATACTTTAGTAGTATGTCTCTTGTTTGAGATCACAGACAAACATATAAGTTCTAATCCAACATCAGAAAACTCTCCATCCCAACACAGGAAAACTCTAATCTGATATAAGTAAAAAAACTTTACAATCTGATACGGGAAGCTCTCCCCGTGAAATAAAGGTAAGCTCTGGTGAGCATACACCTTCCTCTCTGAACCTTATTGATACATTATCCTTCACTTAGGTAATATACCGCTGAATACTTATAATTATACATGGAAGATAATAGGGGGGAATATAAGAGTAAGAGTGTTGTGTGTGTCTCACTAAAAAAACATGTATCGGGCCCTTTGCGTCAAGGCCAAGATGTCAGCCTGTCGAAGAGTGCGAGAGAGACTCCGTTAATAATAATTATAAGGATGGGGCAGGCCTCCTTTACGTTAGTGAAAAACTAAATATCGGTACCCATATTTGGAAATATAGATAACAATATTATAACAAGAAAAGGGGGGGGGGAGAACAGGAGCGAACGTCGTGCGTCTTACCTGTCGAAGAGTGGGAGTGAGACTGCCGCCTCTCGGGTACCAAGAGCCCGCGGGAGAAGAGGGGAATGTTTGAATACCCTGAACTTGGCCTCTACTGAAGAGCTTATAATCCCGAAATAACTAATTAAATAATGAAACTCGTGTACCTAAGAAAGGGCTGCCTATAATACAGTCCTGTTACTTTGATATAGAAGAATTTAATATGTTTAATCTAATATCCGAGGAAAGTGTTATTTCTCGTTCGCTCACGCACACGAACGCGCTTTGTTGAGAGACGAGGTTGTGAAGTCGAACCATAAATTTGGTCGACTTTTAATTTAGCAAATAACTCGACTAACACATCCATTTATGAACGTGATCTGTCACTATTATGACTATTTTGAAGGACATTAAGAATCTAGGAGAGTTCCTTGATCTGATAGGAGGGTTGGGGGAGGATGAAAAGCTTTGAATCCATTAGTTATCACTGATCGCGAAATAAGTATCCCACGAAATGTTGACTCGCACGCGGAATGTCGGGGGGGGAGGGAGTGAGAGGAAGGAAGGAAGGAAGAAATGGCGGGTAGGAAGAAAGCAGATGACTCACCCGAGAAAACTAAAAGATTGAACTGCTTACGGGACATAACCCGGGAATTATATGATAATAATTCTCATCCTATCTCTCCTGAATAACGGGCATTACACCTGTACGTGTACATGTGGCACTGCTGGCTGGAGAAACACTTCACTGAACTCTGGAATTTACAAAGAAAGGATTGGTAAATGTTACAGCCTCGACATCTCTCAAACACTGGTAATATATCCTGTAATATTTTCATTCTATAGTTTTCAGAGTAAACCTACACTTATCATAAAACAACGCAAGACATCCTACAATAAACTCACAAGTAAAATAGTTATATCAATTTTGAATTAAAGAGCTTTCTAATTTGAATTCTTTACAATACTTACTTTTGAATTAAATTATATCTCTAACATGATTAGGTTCTTTATATTATGTAATACAAGCTATTGGGGTGGTCAAATTATATCAGTAACTGGAAAAGCATTAATTGCAGCCCATTTCTGATATTCTCACTCAGTTTCTACCGTAGATAACACTAAAGTCGCCAGGACAACGTTTCTTTTTCATTTACAGACAAGTGGTGGTGTTAATACTTACATTTCTACATCCATGATTTCAGGAAAGTTAGAAGGGGCTATCTGGAGAGTGTGTAATTTTGTGTCTTCATCTGTGTCATATTATGGCTATAAATGAACACATTACTAAAATAAAACCAAGTGGCGACGTTAGTATATCTGCTACACTAAGGTCCCCATCTAGTGTTTATGTTCTGAGTGTCCTCCCGCCGTCGTCGTCGCCCGAAAAAAAACGAGTAGGGAAATTTGAAACCGTATATACTTGCAGATACAAAGCATAAAACAACGCTGAAACAGAGTATATTTTACAGTCATGATATAAACTACTGTGTATCATCTTCAGTGGCACATACAAATCAGTAGTGATGCTATAATTCGTAATATTTGGCGGTTGGCGACATTATTGCAGGTGGCGACTAAATTATTGTGAGCTGTTGATAAAGAATCCTTGAGAACATCCTCACAACCCTCCTGCTCCTGGCTTGACCACTTACCTTTCACAAGGCGAGCTACTTTACTCTTGTTGTGACAAACTGTGATGAATCAACAAGACACAGTTGTTGTATCTTCTCCACTGTCAGTGGCGTGCCTGTTAGATGCAGAAAGTCATCTATGAATGTGTATTGGTACTTAATGCAATTCAACATAATATCAATGTATACTTTTGTGACACACAGACTGCCTCGAATATTAGAAAAAGTCAACATTAAGTGAGAAATGTTAGATCAAGTTTCTGGTTTTCTTACTTATATCAAACCATCCCGATTCCCCGGCATGGACTCGAGCCGCAGTGATGGCCTGACGCAGGGCCATCACCAACCCGTAGCCCAAGCACAGCGGCGGCTCCCCAACGGCTGCAAACAAACTACTCGTTAGCAGTGAGTGAAGAGTGCGTTCTTTACAACTCTGGCTGCAACATACTGTGAACTGTTTATAATGTCATGAAAACCAAACTGTGCCTTTAGCATATTGACACACATCATTATATATGGGCTATATAATATATATGTTACCAACATGATTCATTCCAGAATCAAGTGTATCTGAAGGAAGCTTTGTTTGTGGCAGACACTCACCCTTGGCGCGCAGTACTCCACTCTCATTGGCGGAATTGGGCAGGAAGTCACTCTAAGATCCATGGAATGTTTTTAGAGCACTCGGGGGTTATAGGACTGAAGTAAGTACAAAAAAAAAAGATTATTTTGGGGGAAGATAAAAAATTTGAAAATTTTTTTCATTATTATATTGATATTTTTTTTTAATGTGTAGATCTTTCCATTCCATCCCCTGAAAACTTTCTTTGCCAAAAAAGGAGAACAATTAGTCTTTTGGGTCACGAGGTAGGAACTTCGCCAGTTTTAGGAACTGCACTTGATGGCTCGACGCGTTCCTAAACCCCTTCCTCTTTTGCTACGGGTGCCAGCCTTAAAAATTTGAGAGATGATAATCCCGATAATGTCAAACGGGTTACATGCTGAAGTTGAAGTGATGTACGGCATCAAAATATCATTGGCAAATCCGGAAAACGTTTTTGCGTCCCGGTTTGAGCAGTTGACGTGACAGCTCCACAAGGATGGTGACCTCCACTGGTAGGACTGGAGACATTCCTCTTCACAGCAGTAAAAGCAGTTAAACTTCTGCCAAGCAGGGTTTCCCCTCTCTCCTCTCCTACCCTCTGACTTTAATGCGTCAATTTTAAGATACTTCGAATGATGTTTTCTTTGCCCTTTCTGGAGCCCCTAGATCCTCGGAAGGCTTACGGTCCTGACGGAGTCCCTCCTATTTGTTCTCAAACAAACTGTGATTCTGGGCTTGCACCCACCTTGCCTGGTCAAACTTTAACGTCATGTCATCTACTTCCACCGTTCCTTCTTGCTGGAAGTTTGCTCCACATCCAACCTGTTCCTAAGAAAAGAGGGTGACCGTCTAATCCTCAAACGAGAGACGTCCTATAGCTTTGACTTCCTGCCTTTCTAAGTTTTGAATCTAACTTAAATAAGAAAGATCTTAAGCATCTAATCCTGCGCACAATCTTCTATCTGATCGTATCAGTACGGTTTCCGTTAAAAGGGCGATTACTGGCGCTCTTCTAGCTTTCCTAACTGAATCTTGTGGTCCTACCCTTTAGGGGTTTTCGGTGCATGAAACTTTTGCGTGTGCCTTGGACATATCAAAAGCTTTTGATAGAAGGCTGCAACAATCTTTAATTTTTCCAAAACTACCCTATTCGGTTTCTAGCCTTCTCTCAGTACCTCATTTAAGTTTCCTTTTTTTTTCAAACCGTTTTCTATGCAGGCTATGTAGACGGACATTGTTTCTTCTCCTAACTCTATCAATGAGTTGGTGTCCCCAGGGTTCTGTCCTATCAACCCCTCTCTTCTCTTATTCATTCATGATCTCTAGGTCTCTAAATCAAAAGCCCCTATCAACTCTACGGGCTGATGATTCTACCCTGCCATTTTTCAAGTCGTTTATTAGACGTCAACTCACAGGAACTAAGGTGATTCACGGAGAGATGCCACGAGCGCCTAACTTCTGAATTCTATTGATTCTGATTGGGCAAAAAGCAACCTTGTTTTGTGCAATGCCTCAAAAAATCCCACTTTCTTCACTATCTACTCGAAAAACCTACCAGATAACTATCCCCTCTTCTCAATGACACCAACTTGTCTCCTTCTTCTACAATGACATTCTAGAGGACTAATCCTTTACTTAAAAATCTGAAACTGGGAAAATCTCAAATTCTCATCTCTTGCTAAAACAGCTTCTCCTAAGAAAGAAAGTTAGGTGTTGCTGTATGGCGTCTGCCGTCCCTTTTTTTTCTCCCTCCAATTGCTGCTCTCTACAGGGGCCTTATCCCGCCATGTTTATGGGTATGTCTCACATGTTTTGGGGAGGATCCACTCATACAGCTCTCCTAAAAAAGGGTTGAGGTCAACAGCTTTTCGTCTCATCAACTCCTCTCCTTCTGATGACTATCTTCAATCTTTTTAAAATCCACCGCCGCAATGTGCTTTCTCTTGCTCTCTTTCTACCGTTATTTTCATGCTCACTGCTCTTCTGAAACTTGCTAACCTGCATGCCTCACCCCACTCCCGCGGCTCGCTGCACAAGACTTTCTACTTCATTCCCATCCCTATCTGTCCATCTTCCTAAATGAAAGAGGTTAATTCAGTATCTTACTTTTCATCCCTTTCACTGGTAAAACTCTGGAACTCTCTTCTGTTCTATTTTCCCACCTTTCCTATGACTTAAAATTCTTTTCAAAAGAAGAGTAACAAGACCACCCTTCCCCGAACAAAATTGGCTACCCCTTTGTTTAGTTATTCTCCTTACTGTCTCTTTTTATAGGGAACTGGCGCAACCCTAAGCGGGCTTGTGTTACCAATTTTGTCTTGTGCCTTGCCCAGTTCCCTGTTAAATGTAATAAAAAAAAAAAAAAAAACAAAAAAAAAACAAACAAATATGTTGCACCCAATTTTTTCTTATAACCGCCTTACTTAAACAAATTAAAAACATATAGGGCTATGCATAATCGAATATATAAGGAATTATAGGCCATTATCAACCCATAGCATGACTTATATAAACTATTGATAAGATGTTTTGTAGCTACATAATACCCAATAAATCAGTTCTTTCCTATCACTACCCCCAATGGGGACGGGGGGAGGGGGCTTAGGAAAGAGGGGGGGAGGCTTAGCTAACATTTCAGAGGGACTCTCTTATAACAGCGGATGGCGGTCATTCTTGGGAAATGGTTCACAATTGCGGTCACAGGCAAATCGCCAATGGCTATAGCAAATATCTTCCCATAGGCATGCCCTAACTGGTGTACCAAGCTGTCATGCTTCTATCATAAAGTCACAATTTTCAGCCCAAAACTAATTCACATATCTGCTGTTAATATTAGGTACCGTACAAGAAGAGCGCCTCTCTTCACTCAGCCGCCGCACAATTTATTTAGTTTAACGCTAGTTTGAAATGGTGCTAAGGCATTTATCAGAAGAAAACTAAAATATCATAGAAGAGAAAGCTGATGCAAATTTTCGCTTCTTTTGATATATTTCACATTATATATATTATTATTTGATATAACTGCATTGTTGAACAAAACTTGAACTGTTGTAAATGGTATTTATTCATAGTCCCATAATGGCATTATTTAGTGTGCTTAATGTGTTTTATGTGAAATAATCTTTACAGGAAACAAACATTCCGAAGCGATAACAGTATATCATTTTTAGTTGATTTATTAAGTTTTTCGTACTGGGGGGAAAAATACTCTGGGAAAGTAAACCCGCGAGTACACGGGGGCTTTGACAAGACGGGCGCTAAGATGTGTCTCCATGTGACCCGTTTCATGTGGTTTAATCAAAGCCACGCCTAGGGCCACCCTCGCCTCGCCGCCCCCACCTGGGGGTGAAAAGAGGCACCGTGTAACAAGCCCTTTAATAAGGATGGATTGTGGAGGTGTATGCGTGTCGCTGTGTGTAGGACACGTAGTTTATCCCTTGCTATGGAAAGGCCAGAAATGACCGACATGCACACCCAAAAGGGTGGTAAAACGGGGCATATAAGTGATTATTGTTCTTCATTATCACTATTGGGGTAAACCACTGGCAATAAGGTTTGCGCGAAGGAAATGGGCGTAGGATTGGGAGGATATGGCATGGTTAAAAGTGGATGGTTTACATTATTTCAAATGTATGTGGGAATATGAGATGTGATGCCGAAACTGTTAGGTCTGTTTATAGCTCCGCTGTACAAAAGGGCAAAGATAACGATATCTTTGCCCAATAATTTTGGATTCCAATTGCACAACTACAAAAAACAATAAGTTTTGAGACCGAGGCCTTAGGAAAAGATTTTTGGTTAGTAGAATACTACATGTAAAGTTTTTTATTTTATTTGAGTGTCAGAATGGAAGATGAAATGGCTGGATTTAGGAGGGGCTGAGAGAGTGCCTGTGAACGTGTGGGGAGGTGTATCCAGCTTCTTTCCTGCCTGTGAAATGTTGGGGGAGGTGTATCAGCTCTTTCCTGTTAAAATAGGGGAGTAACGTGAGGGAAGGGTGCGCTCCTTTACCCCATATTTTCAACACTTGTATGGATGGGTATTGGGTTTAAAGTTGTATATCAATGTTATTGTGAACATCCCTCGGCAACACCAGATCATGATCTTATTTGTGCGAATGATGCAGTAATCTTTGCCGACGAGTCGCTGGTTCATGGAGGGTCCTGGTTGATGGCTTTCTCGGCCGCTGCAACGAGTTAGGCAAAGGCCTTTGGAACTTGAGGGTCTCATGGCTAAGACCAAGGTCCAGGTGTTGGAGGCATTCACTAGATGAACAGTACAGTATGTTCATGCGGTGCGTGGCGGCGAGGACAATTGAGATCTTGGAAAGTTTTACATACCTTGTTGGTAGCCAGTCCATAATGACGGCGGGGTCACGGTTTCAAGAAGTCTACGGCGGGATTATTGGCATAGCCCATGGTGTTATGGACTCGCTCAGCAGGAGTATTTGGCGTTGTCGGTACCTGTGCAGGAGGGCAAAGATCCGGATCTTCAAGTCGCTGTGATCCCTGTTTACTCTATGGTTGTGAGACATGGACACTAAATAGCGACTTGAAGAGACGAATCGATCCCTTTGGTAATACGTTTCTTCGCAGAATCATGGGATATCGCTGGGATGATTACCTGTCAAATCAGCGATTGCACCGTGAGACTGAATCGAGGCCTATACCTGCATAGTCCGTCAGCGCTAACTTCGGCTATATGGGCATGTGGCACGCTACCTGAAACCGATCCTTCCCATCGGGTTGTATCTGTAAGAAGACAATCCGGCGTGGAGGAGGCCAAGGGGGCGCCCACAAGGCTCGTGGCTGGGGGCAAGTTGATGTTTCTTGTCGAGAGCTGCTTGGTATGGGAAAGGAGCCTGCATGGGACTCACGCGTGGTGACCCCCGGGAGTGGCGTCGTAGGGTGGGCGAGGCGCCGCGCCCCCCGGCGTATGCCCCCAATGATTGATGATGATTGAAACTGCAGGTTGTATTAAGTATTTATCTGAATGAAACTTCTCTGGGTTTTGTGCCTCCCCACACGTTTTGGGAGAAGTTTTATGTATGAATTATTATTAAATGATAATTGTTTATATCTTTCTAGTTATTCATATTATTTACTTACGTAATTTGTTTTTTTAAGAGGCAATAACGCCTATGTAGGCTTTTTCATAAACATCAAATATATACATCAAGAAAGCTTATTTTAGGCGCCTGAACATATATACATCAAGAAAGCTTATTTTTTAGCGCCTGAACAAAGAAGTCTCCAAGATTGGTCAGCATGCAGAAGTGCCATTAGGTTACCAAAGCTGGTGATTGTTTAAAGCCATTCAGAACAAGAATAATCACCAATAACAAGGTCAATGGAGTACAGTACCCATTTTCCTGCCGTGAGCTTTTGTCCTGTGGCGGGGTCAAACTTGACTCCTTCAGTGGTGTGCAGCCCTAGTCCCATGACCAGGGCACCTCCACCTGACCCACATCAACCAGGGGACTCATGCTCTGCCCACAAGTCTCAATCACATCCATGCGGTGAATGAGGTACGTGCCGGTAAGGACATCCACCTCCACCTCCACACAGGCTCCCGCCGTTACACGTCATAGTTGGCTGGATACTTGCCCCGCTGTGTCCTGGGTGAGGAATTGACTTTACTTTAGTTGTTGTTTTACTTTAGTTTACTTTAGCTCACTCTTTCTAGCTTGCATGTTGTAATATAAGGCCTTTTATTAGTGAAAGCTGTAGGACTGTAGTGTCTCAGTTGATTGGAGTCTCAATTTTTCATAATTTTGCCTAGTCCTTGAATGAGATGATTGCCTTCAGTGTCAGTTGCGGCTCGTGGCATAGGGCTGCAGAGGTGCAGCACCCCCAGACGTAATCACTGCCAGGTGTATGATTCCTTTAGCGACACAGCAGAATTGATACACTACTAAGATATATATCATGATAAAAAGTCATATGTTATTTAATTATTTTCAATACGTTACTAAGTGAATTTCATTAAAACCAGACCAAAATTTAGTACTTTCATATTTGCTGTATGATTCATGTCTGCGCCGCCGCCGCGCTACTTGTGAACACAATGGGCTGCAGTCGAGGCCAGCTAAATCAGCTGCTCAGTCCGCCCGTGTGGACCAAGGAGGTTATATAGGAGGAGACGGCATGTTGCCTCTAACGTGAAGCCCTATATACCTTATAACTATACCTAGGCAGTCATATTTTTAATGTATTTTTGTGTATCACTTAGATACCTAGAAAGCCTGAAAGTGCAATGAGTCGACGCGTGAAATCGCAATGTTTGAGCCAATCTCCCGCATTGGGGCGGGGCGAGAGGCTCCACCCGATAACACAGGGAATGCGCGGCATGCTGCCTCCTCCTATATAAACCTCCATGGTTCATCCGAAATCCGTGAACATCAACTACAACTCGTGCCTGAGGTAGGTCAAATGTGTGTATCCTACTGTTGTGCTAAGCTTGCAGTCCCTCCATTTATTTATCACGAGCCGCCAATGGTCAGTGTGTTTATATCAATGGGTCACATTAGGTACAAATTAAACCTTAGCTGCCATTGTGCTGATAAATGAATGAAAGTGAATGTTACATCTAAACAAAAAGTGCATGACATGTTGTTTATCAGAGTACAAATCAGACATGGCACAGCGAGTAGCATCACGGAGTGCCCATCTCATGTATTCAAGACGTGAAGTGCGTGACACTGCAATATACAGTATACGTGCTTAAGTACTACAGTAAACCGTCTCTAATTCGAACTTCGGATAATTCGACCTGTTTCAGGCCCAGTTCGAATTTTCAACAACTTTCCATAATTCGAACAGAAGTTTGAATTATCGGGCCTTACTAGTGCGACTCCGACCTCTATCATGCGGTGCGTGCTGCGGTTGCCCAGCGTGAACCAGAGATATGATAATATTGTATAAATACGATGGTTTTGGTGAGTACAAGTAAATACAATTTGTGCTGTTTTGGCATGTTTGAGTGAGTTATTGTTATTATTATATGCAATTATTGTGTGGAGGGACTAGAGGTAACCATCGGATAATTCGGACTTTCGGCTAATTCGGCCAGTCTCTCCCAATTAGTTCGAATTAGAGAGGGTTTACTGTAGCGACATGGTAAGTGTAATTTGTCTCTCTTACTTCAACAGGATCAGGGATAAGATACTTTGATCCTATCTAGACACTTTGCAAGTACCAAGGGACAAGGTTATTGACTATACAAAGCGCCACCACGCCAGGATGAACCTGGTGGGAACCTGGTGGGATGGGACGCTGCATGCGAGCCCCACACTCTACCAACCGAGGCACCCTGACGGGTTACAGGATCAGGGAACCACTAGAAAAGTTGGCTGGTATCCTCTCGTCTCAGATGGAGATTAGTTGGTTTGTGAAAAAACAGCATCTGAGGTGTGAGAAAGTCCTATCAGCGTTACAGTCTTCTATGACAACTATAGTCACTCCCCCGTGGAGATTAGTTGGAGCACAGTCTGTGATGGATTTGTGTTCCAGTTGTGTTCCTTCTGCAAGACTTGTATGGATAACAGACTGATCAAAATTGTTGCTGGTACGTATGATGAGTTAACTGCAGAATATGCTAGAGGAGAAGCTCCTAGATTTGCCAAAGGCTCTCATAACAGGAAGAGCCCTAGACCAGCGTCAAGTGTTAGGCTGCAAAGTGACAGTGAGCGGTGCTCAAAGTGTGGGAGGAGGCCACTCAGAGGAAAAAGAAGTACAGAGCCTAAATAAGACTTGCAATAATGTGGCAAGGTTGGGTATTTAAGCGGTTGTGTGCAAGGCTCGTTCTAGTCACCAGCCCCCCGATGTAGGCAGACTCCACCTTAGGAGGACTGGTGCTCATAGGCGCAGGTTTACAAATGGGTCATTGCAGATGTGTATCAGCGTGAGAAGACAGGCAAGGACTGGCATAAAGTTACGATCGTACTGGAATAACCGTAGGGAAGGTATGTAAAATCCCCGTGGCTATTTCAACCTCTACATGGACGGTGTAATAAGCGATAAAAGTGAGTGTGGAAAATGTATGTCAATGGTGGCAGGTAGCTGTTGAATACAATGTATGGAAAATAACCTGTAATTTTCTTTACCAGAATCTCTCAGAGATGTCGCCCATCGCCAGCAATGCACAACTTCATTAGCTCGGCCAAGAAACCTTGTCCCCTCCATCTGGCAGAGTTGCTTTAAAGTCAGCAATGCGTCCTGGCTAGATTCTCACAAGCTTGTTTCACTCCCTGGGGCACAAATTGTAGATAATATTTGTATTAGTTTTATCATTTATGTAAATTGAAAAAAAACTGAGATTTAGATCAGTTCTAAAATCTCTTTTTTATTTTTTATTCTTTCAGGTCAAAATTTATTATCTATTCTTAAAAGAATCATTTGTACAATGTAAGAATTAAATCTGAAAAAGTATGCTTTTTCATTCCACTCATTCAGAACAAACAGGCCACCACAATTAATGTAAAGTTGGAAAACAGATCCTAAACATGTTATAGTATAGATCACTTACTGCTCAACAATATACATGCATCTTTAATTAAGTTTTGATATTTTGCTTGCAGACACCATGATGAACAAGTCACCTTCACCTCATGAGGTAAGTATGAAATGAAGACTTACACTCACCAAACAAACAATATCTGAACAGATGGAGGCCCCCAGGTGGGAGGCATTGGCACTGGACGTGGTGGAGGGGGGCTTCACCTTCACGCAGTCCAGAGGAACCCCGAGGATGTAGGCGGCAATCTGGCTCACCTGTCACCATAGTACAGTACACAGGTATGATAGCAAAGAACACCACTCTCAAGGGTGAACCTACGGCAGGACCCAAACATTACATTGAAAATGAAGAAACAATGCATCAGCAGCAGCCTCATTTGAGATAACAGATGAATCATGATATGTGAGAATAAAAACTATTGATATCATTGCTGAGTAAATCCAACTACATACACTTAGCAGATGAAGCCAGATTTGTGATTAAAATAGTAATAGATAATATTGCAAAATAAGCCATACCTTTTTAAACCCTTTATAACAAGAAATTGTAAAAAAAAAAACTTTGGAATTTTTAAAGCAAAAACCTGTTTTAAAATTACTTTACCCAATAAAAAAAGCAAATTTTTTACCCTTTGGTTAATACCCGGCCCATCTCAATGCCTCGTGAGTGTGGGAACAGGCCATCGTTTGGGAATATAGTTTTTTTTCCAGGCCCCAAAAGGGTGGCAACATTAACAAAGGTTGAACAATGGGGGGCCACGCCATGCCTCGCTTCCCCATCTGTTGGGCCCTTTAATAAAAAAAAAAAATATTAGGAGACAAATCTTCCCCCTTTAAAAGGGCCCTTAAATTATTTTCTAAAAAGCATTTTTTTCATTTGCTCCCAATTTTTACTCCATCTGACAAAAATGGGGGCAAGTAAAACATTTTTTTTTTATATACGTATAGTAAAGGGTCATACAGAATGAGGTAAAAAATAAATTTTTTTAAATGATTTTTGGGAGTGAATAAAAAGGTATTTCATTAGAAGGGCTGCCCCGATAGGAAGACATCAAAGATTTAACTAAAAATTGCATTGATTTTATAATGAAAAAATTTCCTCGTTAAAGGCAGTTGTCTTAGTTTTTATTTTTAAAGCTGCTGTTTTAAACCAGGGCAAGATGTCTTCCTGAAAACATTCTTCACTACAGGGGGGAAGCCCGGGCGCATGCCCCCCGCATTGCCAAAAGAGTTTCCCGCACCTCCAGGGGGTCTTTTCAGAAAGCCGCAATGCGATCCATAGACCCCCCAGGTGGCCAGACTCGCCGAAATACCTGTCAAGGCAGAAAGTACTATGGCCAGTTGTGGCAACCCACCACCGACTTACATGCTAGTAAGTCAAAGACAAAAGTCCATGTTTTTTAAGAATTTGGGTTTTTTTTTTTTTTTTTTTTTTTTTTTTTTAAAAATCGGTTAAAGCAGGTTTTAATTGGGAAGTTTGCGTAAAAAAAGGGACCCA
>JACEEZ010018661.1:241730-270474 GCA_016584305.1 Chionoecetes opilio | reverse complement strand
ACATGGCCTTAACCTAACATGAGCTAGACGCACCTTCTAGCAGTGAGATCCGTTCCAGGTCCCTTCAGATAGCTATACAAAGTATTTACATAGAGGGGGACCAATGCCCCCTTCCCTCTACCCCAACAAACTGATGGGGACTGGCGAGAATGTGGGCTATTTTGGGGGAGATACTAAGATGCTGATGATACTAAGGCAGGTAGCATTATTAGATAACAGTTTGCAGGGAGACTTAGATAAGTTGAATGAGTGGGTAGTCAGGTGGCAGATGGAATTTAATGTTAACAAGTGTAGCATAATTAATGTTGGTAGAGAAAATCCTGGTAATAGGTACACTAGTATACGCAATGTATCGCTGAAAAGATCAGAGGGTGAGAAATATTTGGGTGTGCGGGTAAACTCAGACTTCCGTCCTTGGAAACAATATATTTTGAGGCTAGAAATTGAGCTAATAGAGTGTTAGGATTCATTACCAGGAGTGTTAAAAGTAGAAGTGCTGAGGTTTATAAAATAAATAAAGCTTTAGAATAATCTAAAGCTTTATTTGGCTCTAGTCAGGCCTCACCTAGACTATGCGGTTCAGTTTTGGTCTCCGTATTACAGGATGGATATAGCCTTATTAGAATCAGTGAAGAGAAGGATGACCAAAATTATTCATGAGATGCATAACTTTATTTATGAGAAGAGATTGAAGCTATTATATCTACACTCATTCGAGAGACGCAGAGTAAGGGGCAATCTGATAGAAGTTTTTAAGTGGATAAAGGGATACAATAAAGGCGATGTAGGGAAAGTTCTTACGGTTAGTAAGCAGGGTAGAACAAGAAGTAACGGATTCAAGCTGGAAAAGCGTAGATTTAAAAAGGAAATAGGGAAAAACTGGTTCACAAATAGGGTGGTAAATGATTGATGATAAATGATTGGTGGTCATCAGTTGATCAGTGCGGAGTCAATAGTGATCTTTAAAACGAGTCTGGATAAATTCATGGATGGGGAAGGGAGGTGGATGTAGGTAGTGTTAAGTTACAGGAACTACCTCGTGTAGGTCTCACGGCCTCTTGTAGCTTCCTTATTTTCTTATGTTCTTATGTTTGGAGGAGAAACGAAAAACGAAACGTTAATAATACTGTTTCTGATCGGATCGAACCGTTTGGAGAATAATTTAGTGTTTAAGCCCTGCACAGGGGCTGCACGGCATGAGCCTCTAATCACAGGCGTCACTGTAACAATCCTGCCTGTGCCACCACGGGTGAGGGCCAACTATCACTGTCCTTGAGTGAACCTCCAGGGCCTACCATCCCACCCCTGGAGGTCACAGCCTACACGCGCTATAGATGCTTACAAGATGTAAAAAAAATAAAAAAAATAAAGAAGGGCTTCTCCAATCCTCCTGCAAGTTCACTAAACATGTGGAGATATGTATAAGTTTTACGGTTAGTCTGCAGACAGAGGTTCTCAAGAAACTGTTGAAGATAAATGAGTTTTTCTGGTGTTCTTTGATGTAATGCAACTGATTTTTGGGATTAATTTCTGGAGGAAAGCACTTGTTTCTGAGTTCCCTCAGAAACAAACTTGAGGAACCTGTGGTAAGCCAGGTTTTTTGGGGAACATCAGAACGAGATATTTGCAGTATAAATGAGGTCCAAAATCAATCAAAGCCCATCAAAAACACCAGAAAAGCTAGTTTTCCTTAACAAAAACCCTAACCTTGACCTCACCTAAGCTGAATTATAATCCTTCTTGGGGCCTTTCTGCCGTAATAAGAAATGTAACCCAGCTACTGGGCGTCAGTGTGAGCGCGAGCAGGTCTCACACACCGTATTCCTGCCTTCCCCTCCCGCCGCTGCTGATATCTTACAGCGGACCCGTTACTCTGTTGATAAGCCCCGGCCCCAAAAAAAAGTTATAGAAGAAAAATGATCATGAAAAAAAAGAAACATTGAATGGTAGGTCCAAAAATGGAGTTACGTTTCTTTCTGCAACTACACACAACCCTCGTTTTCCCGGACCTCCATTTCCCGGATATCAGATTTGCCGGACAAAATCCGAGGTTCGGGGATATGTGAGAGTCTCGGACAAATGCCTGGTCCAGTCCGTAAATCGACAAAGCTGTCCGGTGGTCCGAGGGTCTCCTGTCACCCCTTATCAGTGTCCGCGCCTCCCGCCAGGTGACAGCATGTCCAGCGGTCGTATTGTTTACATTTGGGCACACGACACTCACGGTTTACCTGCACCGCCTCCGTCAGTCCCCTGACCCCCACTGCCCCTGGTGCAGGAACGTCTCTGAGACTATTGAACACTTTCTGCTGCAGTGTCCGCGCTTCCACTCCCACCGTGTAGTGCTACGCTCTCAAACTCCTCACCCTGAACGTCGCCACCTGTGACCTGCCCACCCTGCTGGTGGCAGCTGGCGTCCACCCCTCCCGGCAACACGCTGTCATCCGCCTCACCTGTGCCTTCCTGAGGAAGACAGGTCAACTACTGCGCCTGTGATAGCATCATATGACATCACTATTAGTGTTCCCCAAGGGATCCTCGCAGCCCTAAAACCAACAACAAAGTGACGTAAAAGTCTGCGGCGGGGTAGTTGATATTGGCGGTTACCGGACAGTAAATACTAGAGTAGGAGAAACGTCCGGGGGTGGGTAATGGCCTCGGACTGTTGTGATTCCCGGACGTTTGCAGTTCCCGGACCAGTGCTCCCCCCCTACTAGTCCGGGAAAACGAGGGTTGTGTGTAATCCAGTGTTCCATGATACATTGGAAAAATTAGGCCAAGAAGCCGCAATTGTCGCTGTCCCCACTCGAAAGTAGCGACTTCAATAATGTTAGTTTAATCTTTTCACTAGGTTTGGAGGTTAGATGTGGGTTAGGTATAGGTTAAGTTAGGTTAGCTTTTGTGGTAATTTTTTAGATTGTCATCCCGCGATTTCGAGGCTGAAGCTTAGTACTTTTTACCTCAATAGTTTTGATGTTTTTAATTAATCTGGCCTTTTTTTATGTGGGAAATCAATGTTTGTTTACAGGTGCAGAACTGCAGGTGTGCCCGCCCCGAAGACCACGTTCTGCTTTGCATTGCTGTAGTATTGACATTTTTTTTTTTTTTTTGACATAAACTGTTACTAAAGCAAGCCCGGTATTGCTTCGGATTAGTGCATCCTCCAGATACTAAGTCCTTACCTATTTCATTGTGTAGATCTCGTCATTCTGAGTATTTTCATGGTTGAGCTGGCTCGGCAAATTAAGAATTATAGAACCAAGAAAGGAATTAGTGAATAGTCAGGTTAGGAGGTTACAAAAGTGTTAGCTTCCTGCGTGTCCTGGCAGAGAAGTAACATATACTTACTTGTTAGAGTAAGGGGGATAAGTTGCCGAGCGGTGCGTACTTATCAATGTGGATTTAACGGGTTATCAAACACAAGGTGGGGTCATTGGTTATTATTATAATTTACAGTACATGTATCGGCCTTATGTAGCTCGATTTAATAAATGTCCTGATTCTTATCAATGCACAAAAGGTATTATAACCTCAATGTCAAGGAGGTCACATCCACACACGTTCACATCACACTAATGTCTATCTTTCTCTGAGGCTTCTTCACGTCTCATACCAGCGGGCAGGTCAGGGGGTGCCAGCTGTCCGTAAACAAAGGTGTGGGCCTATCCAGTAGGTGCTGCCCTCTGCCGGCATGTGTTGTAGACGACGGAACACGGGCGTCGTCATGGGGGTGACACGTCATAACAATAACTCCTGAAATAATTACATGATCAGCAGTAAAGGTGCATGCATGAAATATAAATGTAGGGATAAACATATGTGCCTATAAGCCAACAAAAGATTAGGGTAATTGTAATCAGATTAGGAGGTTAAGAAAGGTTTGGTTAGATAGAGTCAGGTTAGGAGGTTAAGAAAGGGCAGTGGGGGTCAGAGGACTGACGGAGGCGATGCAGGTGAGCCGTGAGTGTCGTGTGGCCCAGGCGGAGGCGGGTGAGGGTAACATCCAGGACGCGGGACTTTGTCCTTATCCACGGCTGGGGGGAAGAATCACTGCGGTATTGGCCCATGGAGGTGATGCGGAGGGCATCGCCAAGCCCGGGAGACCCGGGAGATGAGGCTTTTGGCCACGGGGAGCGGCAGGGGGAAAGGAGGCATTGTGGCGATGATACTCACCCCGAGCGGCTGTGTCTGCCCGCCCTGACCCCTAGTGGCAGCATCTTCAAACTAACGGCCGGGAACTTGCCGCGGAAATTTGAATGCCATTCTTTACTTAATGTTCCGGAAAATCTAGGGTTGAGTGTATATATATATATATATATATAATATATATATATATATATATATATATATATATATATATATATATATATATATATATACAGTCAAACCTCGATATAACGGACTAAAGGGGGGGAGGAGTGGTCCGTTAAAGCCGATTGTCCGTTATAGCGAGCGTATTTTTCCAAGGGTGGAAAAATATATGAAAAAAACGGAAAAATTGTGAAATAAAGGAGAAATAATCACAAACACAACCAGACTGTGTAGCTATGTTGGGAGGTAGACAGTGACTGGCACTACATGCTGAATTTGGTCCGCTCCTACACGTGAAATAAATGAGAAATAATCACAAACACAACCAGACCGTGTAGCTAGTCAAGTTCAAGCTCTAGTGAAAGATAAAAAAATTACTACGAGCCAGATTCAGCCGTGACTTCCAAAGGTATTGCTTATTATCATGACTAATGTTCATTATTATATATATTATATGGTTGGAACTGCAGTTCTATACACGTGTCACTATTAGGTCAGTGTAGCACTGCGTGTCGCCTTAGATAAGGGTGATTTAGGGGTTGAGGTGACAGGGAGACGTAGCAGCGGCCACGCCATAACACTAATAGTCATATTTTAAACAATACACACCTTCTACCACTAAATCACTAGCAACACAGGCTCCTTCCTTATAATATTATATCTTAATATGTGATACATCAAAACTCCTTAAAACCCAAACATTCCAAAATAAAATGGAAAATAATACATTTATCTTGAGTTGACAATTCGAGCGGCGATAAGCGGTCTAATATGCAAAAAATAAATGAAGTCACGCAAATCGAGTCCGTTATATCCGTAGTCCGTTACATCGAGGTCCGTTATATCGAGATTTGACTGTATATATATATATATATATATATATTAGGGTGGTCCACTTTGAAAGTGGACCCGTGGAGTGGGTCCACAACGCGTGGTGGAGCGCTGCTCCACTGCGTCGAGGGCGACGTCGGCGCGGCGAGGCGGGTTCTTCTCCCCCAGCCGCTGCTGCATGGCGCTGACGATGGCCCGCTTCTCCTCGACCACCGTCGCCTCGTCGAAGAGGGAGGCCGACGAGCTCCTCGGAGACGTACCACATGTGCCGGGCCATCACCTTGCCCGATGCCCCCCCGATCTCCTTGTCGCGATAGGCGGCGAGGGCTTTGAGGAGGGCGAGGTCCGTTGCCGGGGCCGAGGTCGAGCAGTGGGCGGACATCCACGGTTCCACGTACGTTGTGACGATAAACGTCGTGAACCGGATCAGCTCCCTCTTCTCGTGCTTGGTGAGCGCAAACTCTCGCGGAAGAGGGTGATTTGAGAGTGTAGATACCTTTGCCACCCGACACGGTGGTTGGGCCCGGGTTTCCGGGTGTTCGCCCTCCCCCAAANGGGGGCCCCCCCCCAAACAAAAAAAAGGGAAAACCTTTTTTCGGGTTTAAAAAATTTGTGGGGGGGGGGCCAAAAAAATCCTCCTACGGGGGCCGGGACCTTTCCAAAAATAAAAAAAATTTCAGGGTGATTTCCACTTAATGGTAAAAATTCCCGGTTGGGAAACAAAACAATTCCCAACTTTTTTTTTTAAAGGACCACCCAAATGGTACATAATTAATGATGGTAAGAAAATCCGGTAAAAGGTAACTAGTATACCAATGTTCGCTAAAAAGTCAGAGGGTGAGAATGTTTTGGGGTGTGCGGGTAAACTCGACTTCCGTCCTTGGAACAATATTTTTTGAGGCAAAAATTGGGGCAGTAAAATGGGGTGTTAGGATTCATTACCGGGAGGTAAAAAAGTAAAAGGCTGAGGTTATTTAAGCTTTATTTGGGGTAAAGTTAGACCTCCTTTCTACAAGCATGGTTGTGTACACAGTAACTATGCGGTTCATTTTTTGGTCTCCGTATTCAGGTAGATATGGGGGATTAGCTTGTTAGAATCAGTGCAGAGAAGGAGACCAAAATGTCCAAGGGAGCGAAACTTTAGTCTGAAGGAGATTAAGCTTTTAAAATTTACACTCACTCGAGAGGTGTAGAGTAAGGGGGGATCTGATGAAGTTTTTAAGGGGTTTTTAAAGGGGATCTAAAGGCGATGTAGGAAAAAGTTCTAACGGCTATTAACCGGGGTAGAACAAGAAGTATCGGATTCACTATTTATCATTTTCACCAACTATGTTTGGTTTTGTCTTTGCTTGATCATCTTGACCAAAGACTGTTTATAAGTTTTATGACGTACAAGTCTGCCCGAATACTGCATTAGTTCCTGTAAATGGCCCCTGATGTAAAAAGGGGTGTACCCCTCCCCTGGAAAAAAACCTTTTGCCTCAAGATATTAAGTTAAAAATCCCTCACCCTTTAAGTCAGGCGCTTCTAAACTATTTTTTGTTGGTGTTTGGGGTTTTGGGGGTGGAGCGCTTGGCCGCCATCCGGGTTTGTGTACTGCAGAGTGGTCTCAAAAAAACTTGTCACTCGACCACCAGGACTCTCTCTATCCATTTTTGCCAGTAGCAGGTTAAAACAAATGGTAGCAGAGCGTTTTCCCGGGGCAAGAATGGTCAGTGAAAAACGAGACAGAAAACCGAGAATGAGGGGTGAGCACTGTGCACCATTCCCCGGGGAGGAGCCCACAACAAAAACTGCAACCCAGAAACAGCAGCCGGGTGGAAAGTCCTGCCACCTGGTTTGGGGAGATAAAACTATGACAGGGGAAACAGAACTGGAAGCAGGGCAGGGGTGAAAACTCGGAGAAAAGAAACCGCCATAACATTTTCCTTGTCTTTCCCCAAAGGTACGAGGTAAGACGATTTTTTAGGAAGTAAAAAATTTAAATTAAATGCTGATGATGTATGACTAGTTCTGCATACTTGGATAAAAGGGACAAAAAGGATGAACTGAAAAGGCTTAGACTCCGGCCCTGATTTTGATACTTTTGGGAAAGGGGGACAACCTACTTAGCCCATATGTCTCTGATTTTAGAAGAGGCAAAAACACTGTAAAAAACATGGCATAGGATCCCCCCAAAGTTTTTTGGCCTTAAAAACTGTTTGACTGTCTGGTCTGTCACACAGAAAAAAAACAGTTTTTTTGGGGAAGCGGTAACGAGTGGTTGGGGGACGGTAGCAAGGGGTTTTGGGAGACGGTGCAGAGTGGTTGGGTCTCCGAGGGGCGTTCCGGTGACCCGGTTCGAATCCGGAAAAAACCAAATTTTCTGCCCGTGAGTGGCCTAAAATCCCACAGCCCTCCCCTTTAAACTCAAACTACGATTGTGAGGCATGGGAGGACCGGGGGGGGAAGCTGAACCTCAAATTCAGGGTTACTAAAAAAATCCTGCTGCGCCCCACGGGCGGACCAACTGCATCCACTTTGAGGCCACAAGCATCACAGCCCTCAATAAACCCCCAAAGCCTACCCATCCCAGTTAGATGTCCTGCCTACAGTGCTATAGGAAAAATGTAAAAAAAAAAAAATTGGGCCTTAACTGCAGTAGATTACATCAGAACCCAGAACCCTGTTTCACAAATATTGATGCCTTAAAAAATTTTTTTTTGGGCATTAAGGTGTACTTTCAACTGGCACTCAAGGAGGTCTAAAAAACTTTCTGGCATCCTCAAGACTAAACCAAAATATTTTGCTGAGAGGTAAACTTCACGTACCAAGGACAAAAACAAAGAAGAAATAAGGGGTTATTCTACGCCGATGGTGCAAAAGGCATCGCTGAAACCCAGATATGTGGGTGGAAAAGGTCCACAAAAGACGAAACCCCGTGGACTGGGGGGGGCAAACCAAGTGTCCGTATGAAAATCTAGTTTTTATATGCTCCTAATGTCTAAACGGGGGAGAAAATTTTAAAAGGGTGACCCTCAAAAGTTTAAAAAAAATTTTAAGAAAAAGCCCTAAGCAAAGATGACGTAATCTTACTTGTTTAACAGAAATTATGATGAAAAGAGAATGTTAGTTGGTGAAACATTTAGGGGATGCGTTTTGGGTTTTTTTTTTGCGGCTCTTCTACTGTTTGGGTGTTTACTGGGTTTCATAGTTTTATGGAATCTTTACCAATGAAAACTGGTCAAAGTCAAATGAAGAAAGGGGTAATACTAAGTCAAAACCCCCGGGTTTTTGAACACATTTTTAACAATTGGTTCACAACAGAATTTTAAACTCATTTGCACCATTTTCCCTACGATAAATCGGTTCCCAAGAAGTACTCTGCAAGAAAACTGCAAACCAAAATGGACCCAAAAAAATTTTATCGGGGGAAACCAAAGAACACTTACCACCTTTTTTTTTTTGGGGGGAAATCAACTTCGGGGTAAACAACCCAAGCACGGCAAAGGGGGTAATTTGGTGGTAAACGTGCCACTGGCCAACGACTGCTCGAGACTGGGATTGGAGAGGTGGAAGTTCCAGGGGCGCTTATTACTGCTTGGTAGCTATGAAATATCTTTTCTAGGTGAATGTAGAATTAATTGCATTTTAAAGGCTATTTTTCATATATAATAAAGAAAGAAATACAAAACAAGGGGTTTTATCCACTCTGGCAGCAGCAGCACTGAATGAAGCTCATAAAACCCCTGAGGTGGATATCAACCAAGGGGGTCCTTGTAATATTTTGTAGGGGGGCGAGGACCCCTTTTAGGAATCCCATGATCCCCGGGGGATATCCTATGGGGCTTCAAGGCGAGGAGCTGACTGTCTTCTTCAGGAAGGCACGGTAGGGGGATGACGGCGGGTTTTTTAGAGAGGCCCGGGGGGGGGCAAGCCGCCCCCTCCTTCGCCACGGTAGGTTGGGCAGGGTTAAACGTCTTATTACTCGTTATTATCAAATTATGATTATGGTTAGATGTTATAACCTGTCCCCTTTTCTAAATCAATGTAGCCCGTGTTCCCTAAAAAAAGGGGGTTTAAAAGAAATTAGGCACTGGGGGGGCCGTGAGTGACGGGAAAACTTGCCCCTGGGGCCCCCCCATAACACAAAAAATTCACTATTTTTAACCCCATCAAGCTTTTCATGAAAAAACGCTAAAAGGTAAAGAAAGGTCTTTATTTTGGGGGCGGAACGGATTAAACCAATTATTTTTCTTTGGAAAAATTTTTTTCGGTTTTAGAAAAACTTTTGGGAACGAATTTTTTTCGAAAAACCGAGGGGGCGTGTCTTATATATATAATATATAATTATATATAATAATTAATATATATATTTATATATATATATTAAAATTTTATAAAAGTGTATACAGAAAGGGGGGAAAATGTTAACAATAAGTGAGAGTAAAAGCACAGGGAAGTCCCGTTTTTACAGCGTTTGGTATGGAAAAACAAAGAACGAGCTGAGTAAATTAGGGTCTATTTTAAATATACGAGATCGAAAAACCAATGCTACAAAAAATTTAAACATTGTTTGGGATAGTTTTGTAGCGGCCCAAGGTTGGGCCGCCACCTGGGTAATTTCCCCTAAAGGTCAGGCTGCACACCTGGGAATTACCCTTAGGTCACGCCTTGTTGGGGGAAACCACTGGGGGCCCAAAATCCCCCTTTTTTCCAACCCGGGAGTCCCGTATTCACAGTACCTCCAAAAACTACATGAGGGAACCAGGGGAAAGGGGGAGGGGGTTCCCCATGTAGTAGTTGGTAGGTAACTTGACTGAATACAGGGCTCCCGGGCTGGACAAAGGGGGATTTTGGTTGACCCCAGTCAGGTCACCCCAAGCAAGGCGTGACCTGAAGGGTAATTAGCCAGGTGTGCAGCCTGACCTTTAGGGGTAATTAGCCAGGTGTGTGGCCCCAACCTTAGGACCGCTACAGTTTATTTTAGCTTGAAAAACATGTCTTTGATGGGGTCCTGGAACCAAACTATATTCTACCATTAGTTATGTATTTCGCTATACGAGATTTCGCTTTACGCGTATGCCAGGTGGAACCTAACTGCTCGTATCTTCGGGACTTTCCTGTATACAGTCAAACCTCGATATAATGGACCTCGATTTAACGGACTTCGGATTTAACGGACTCCATTCCTTCATTCACGAGACAAATTTGCGGGCGAGAATGGCATATCAGACCGCTTATCGCCGCTGGAATCGTCAACTCTACATAATTTTTTTCGTTTTATTTTGGAATGCTTGGGTTTTAAGGAGTTTTAATGCATCAGATATTAAGATATATAAGGTAGGAGCCTGTGTTGCTAGTGATTTAGATGTAGAAGGTGTGTATGTGTGTTAAAATATTGAATATTAGTACGTATTACAATTTCTTGACTTCTTCTTGTGACCTCTTTCTCTTCAGTTTCTCTTCGTAGGTCCTCTCCTCTCCTCTCCTCTCCTCTCGTCTCCTCTCCTCTCCTTTCCTCTCCTCCCCCTCCTCCTCTTCTCCTCTAGTGTTAGCTGAAGCTTCTACCCCGGGAAACTGCACAGCGTCACACACACACAGCTGTTCGTCTGCACTATTTGCACGTCGAATGTAAACAAACATGGCTCCGACACCCAGGCAGGCTATCGCTGCTATACACCTACTTAAGTATATTGTCAATCGTTGACAAGCATAACTAGCTAAAAATGTGCATGGATGCGTTCATGGCTGGCTCGTCGAAACTCGTCAGACTCATCGTCTGAGATCGACGGAAAAGGAGCTAATGTGACGGCATCTTTACACAAGTGTCCGCCAGTCGGAGCACGTGGTACATATATGACAATCGAAACACTTGTTTACAAGCTCAGTTTAAGCTGTTTTCGCCTGTTTTCCGTTGTTTTATATGCTTATTTAGACCTGTTCAGTGCAGTGAAGTCATTATGGCATCGAAACAGAAGGGAAGTGACAAAAGGAAGCGTGTGAATCTAAGTATTGCAGAGAAATTATAACTCATTAAGAAGGTGGAGTTTGGTGTTTCTGTCGCCCGGGTGTGTGTCGCGTATGGTGTAAAGAAACAAACAGTGAGTGATATTCGCAAGGCTAAGGACAAACTCAGAGAATATGCTGTGAAATTCAATGTTGATGCAAGTAAGGATAGGAAAGGATCATGTCATCATGTGTACATGGGTAACTTGTGTCTTATAATTATGTCTTAACGACAACACTGCTGCTGCCGTGGCCACGCTGCGCTGCCAAGCGTGGATGAGCGCTTTGCTTGTATTTTTATCTATTTACTCATATGTATGAATAATAGCCATTAAAATGCAATTATATGTCTACATTTACCTAGAATAATAGTATTTCATAGCATACCAAGTAGTAATGAGCGAGCCTGGAGACTTACTACCTCTCCTAATACCACTCCCGTGCAGTCGTGGGCGAGCCTGCTATGTAGCACTAGTCACTGTTTACCTTCCAATATAGCTACACGGTCTGGTTGTGTTTGTGATTAATTCTCATTTATTACGCAGCGTGCAGGAGCATACCAAATCCAGCATTTAGCGCCAGTCACTGTTTACCTCCCAACATAGCTACACGGTCTGCTTGTGTTTGTGATTATTTCTAATTTATTTCACAAATCTTCCTGTGTTTTACCTATATTTTTCCACCCTTGGGAAAATACCCTCGCTGTAACGGACACTCGACTTTAACGGACCACTCCTCCCCCCTTTAGTCCGTTATATCGAGGCTTGACTGTATATGTATATATATGTGTGTGTGTATATACCATTTATTTTTTACAATGCCACACTCCTCCCCTCCTTCCCCACAACAGGTCATCTCTCATACAGCCCACGGATGCCCGTCCCTGCGTGTCTGTGTTCCCTTGACTCATTACCGCTGCATCTTTCTTCCAGGAAGATAACGTCATGGAATGTTCAGTGTGCCTGACTGTCTATGATGATAAGGTCCAGCGACCGCGCACTCTGCCCTGCGGTCATACATTTTGCACGCCCTGTGTAAATGGTCTTAAGGAGCAAGGTCAGGTTGCGTGCCCCAACTGTCGCGTTGAACACCCCGTGCCTGAGGCAGGGCAGTTCCCTGTCAACTATGTTTTTGAGGATCTTTTAAGGAGGATGAGCGATGCATCATTAGCCTCCCCGCCACTTAGTGCTGAGAAAGACACGGCAGAGTCGGCACACTCACTAGGAACAAGACCTGGTCAACAGGGGCTCAACAAGCGGGTGCATTCCCTGCTGAAGGAGCAGGAGGCCAAGATCCTGGCCGCCATACACAGCTGTCAGAAGGTGAAGGCACAGCTGAACCAGTACGAGAGAACCGTGAGAGACTGGGGAAGACAGCAGCAAGACTTGGAGGTCAGACTCCAATCACTGATTGATCAGTGCAAGGATGCCAGGGTGCTGGCGCGGCAGGAGGAGTTGAGTGCGTCTGATAAGAGGCAGCAGGTAGATCATGGGGAGCAGCAGCTGCACACTCTGCTGCAGGCGGTACGCACGGCCGCTTCAGCAGGGGAGGCTTACGAGACCATTGAAGATGCCGACCATGTCATGGAGGAGGAGACCCAGAGGGAGGAGGAGTGCCTGGCAATGATTCCTGATGTGCACACCGTCACCACCATCAAAAAGGTGAGTGAGTCACTGAGGCGGCAAGTGTTTTGTTGTGCTGAACATAAATAACAATGGAGACTGAACACACAGCTGCCCTCTCTTCTGTCTCGCGCACATATTCCCGTCCTCTGGAACAGTATGTGTGTCATGCAAGTCTGGGGCATGAATGATTACTCCAGTGTAATACTACCAGACTCAGGTTGACTATGATTATTACTGTTAAGTTTGTTTGAGTTAGAATGTTTATTCCAGCATCTATTCCTACTCTAGAATTCGGCTTAGGGCTTGATGTTACTTACCCGGAATAAATTGAAATGGAATCTTACAATTAAATATGATCAACTGCCACCACCCTTACATTGTTTTATGAGGCGTAAGGGAGACTCTGGTAACGTGAGCCTAAATCATTGGCGAGTTATTAACTCTTTGAGTGGGCTGGTATTGATGTAGTGGATGGGGAAAGAGAAAGTAAGGGTAAGTATAATAGTGGGAGTAAGAGTGGGGTAAGAGAAAACTTCTAAAACACAGTTCGGGAACACCGGGGTACAAACAAAAAACTTCTTTAATTTCTCTTTATAAGTATTATTCCTTCCGAATGTAACTACAGGTTGGTACTTAAATAATTTTGATCATTGCCTTACTAAACGAGACATGAGAATTTAGATACTGTACATTGGTTATAAGAAATACCCCCCAGAACATTACACCTCTAGGTACTCCCTAGAAAAACTACTGGGGGGTCTAGGGACCTGCCCATCGACATAGTGTCATTTACAAAACACGGAACAGCTGGGCTCCCGTGTGTCTCGCCCCCCGGGGATCAAAATACATTGTAATGACCTTCCTATAAAACCTAAACTACTATCCTGTTTAGTGTTGGTCTGTTGTCTGTTGATACACACACGATGATGATAATGGCTATTAGGCTATGTGGTCACCTTGTCGGACACTGGGATGTGCAGAGAGAGGAGAATGAGGTGTTACGCCGTTGAGTAGCCTGCAGCGTCTCTCTCTATCCTCGCCATTGCTTGTGAATATATCTAACTTATGATCAACTGGTCCAGATGTGAGAAAAAGTATTTCCGAAAGGAACTTTGGATGAGTTACTAATATCAATACGAGGTGATTTAAAGACTAATTGATTATCTCCGGGAGAAGGGAAGGACAATTAGCGGGTAAAATTCACTCTGAGGACGAATTTTATTAATTGAATTTATTAACCCCTTGAGGCCCAGAACGTAATTTTCATTGTAATATAACCACCATTAGACGATTTTAATGAACATATGCAATATTTTATAGAAATGACCTGTTTATTATCCTTGTCCACTACTTAATTTGGTATATTAAGTAACTTTTTCGTGATTTTATGCCTAACAACAAACGATTTCATATAGCAAAGTGAAAATCTGGGCGTGAAGGGGTTAAGATAAAATTACTATAATACTGTACTAGCATTCAGAATCAACACGAGGATTGCGTGAAAACTTTGGTCTTCCAAGTTTTTGTATTAACAAAGTTACAGTCCGCGTTGCCATGGTAATGAGCGGCAAGGATTCCCTACGTCACCAGGCGGGAGATTCAAGTCCAGGGGAATACTGTAATCAAGAACAATCGTGGCATAAAGTGTGGTGTTAGGTTAGGTGTTAGGTTTGGTGTTAGGTGTGGTGTTATGTGTTAGGTGTGGTGTTATGTGTTAGGTGTGGTGTGGGGATGTCGAGCCAATCATCATTGTCCAAGCATGATAGCAGCTCCACCCTTATGTGGCGTCAAGCGCTTGGACAACGGTGGTTGGCTAGAGGCATCCCCCATACCACATACTATTCCAGAGAACGGCAATATGCGGCCTGGACCTGTGCCCTGAGCCTGTGTTGGTGTTTCAGGCGACGGAGGTGTCGCAGGCAGCCCTGAAAGCCGCCGCCACCGTCCAGGCAGCCCAGGAAGCCGCCGCCACCGTCCAGGCAGCCCTGGAAGCCGCCGCCACCGTCCAGGCAGCCCTGGAAGCCGCCGCCACCGTCCAGGCAGCCCTGAAGCCGCCGCCACCGTCCAGGCAGCCCTGGAAGCCGCCACCACCGTCCAGGCAGCCCAGCAGACAGCAGGTGTTGGTGGTGGTGCTGCAGGGGATGCCAGCCTCCCTGCAGCAGCGGCCTCCTCCATCAGGGACAGAGCAGATGCCCTGATGTCACCGCCCTTGAAGGTGAGTGAGGCGTTGCCCAAGTGTTCCCCCTGTAGCAGCCAGCTCCGTGAGAGAGATATTGATATTGATATTTTATTAACCTCTATATACAATTATCACAAGATGCTTTTACAAAGAAATGCAATATATTGGTCCGATGAGTCAAAACTTATACGGACCTCAAGCCAGAAAGAAAACTTATCACATGTGGAGAAGTCGTAGAACATCATCACTGTTATATGACTCCTATTTGTTATTGATAACAGGCATTACCATATATGTACACACATGCAATACTCACATACTTATATCATGCACTGTCTTCCTCATATATATTTACACATATATAGATCAGACATGGGCATGATTATAAAATATTATTATGATTTGATTTTGATTATCATCCTGAATACTTTTTGATTATGATTTGATTATGATTATTTCGCTCCACGTATTTTTGATTATGATTAGATTTTTTCTATTATTGCTTGATTATGATTAGATTATGATTATAATCACATTTTATTATGATTATTTGTACACAGTAATGATAACACTGGGGAACAAATTTTTGTTGAGTTAGGTCTGACACTTGTTATTAAGTAATTTTTGGGTGCTGAATCCAAAACTGATCTCAGTTTTTCTCTATCACGTCAAGTTTTTGAACTGTAGGATTTTCGTTTTCTTAAAAATATGAAAAATACTGTACAAAACCCAGAAAACAGTGCTTATTTTATAAAAAGTTGCAAATGTTAACATACAATGAAAAATGAAAGAAATAGGCATGAATAGAATGTTTATTTAACATTATCATGTTTTTAGAAAGGATAAGGCTATAATTGTGTGCAGGTTAAGGTAAAAATTTACGTTTGTAGCTTTGTCTGGAGTGTTCAACTTGAGGACTATCGCGTTTGATGCTCCAACAGTAGTCAGCCATCATATGCACATCCCATCTATCCTGGTAACGTTCTTCCATCCCCCTTCAAATCTTGGTGAAATCGTTCACCTTGTTCGTCGCTAGCAGCACCAAGTTTTTTCCGGAAAGTTGGCAAGATGGCTATGCAAAAAATGTACTTTAATACTCAGTTGCAACCAAGCGCTTTGTAGCTCTCCAATAGTTTCTGAACAATTTCTGTGTAATTACTTGCACGTGTATTTCCAAGAAAGTTTTTGGGACGACGTCTTTGAATGATAGCCAAGCATTCTTTTCAAGGTCTGACATAGTACCGTTGAAATGTTCATCTTTGATGAGCTGTCGAATTTGTGGACATCAAACACACCGGCCTTGATTTTTTAAATTTGACAGTCCGGGAAAAATGCCAAGATGATGTACTTCAAACAGTCGCCATCAGTTGACAATGTTTTTTACAAATTGTTTCATGGGGACCTAGTTTTTATGTGCAGAGGTTTGGAATTATTTTTTTTCCTGTCAACAAGGGCTCATGTACAATGTTAGGATCTCCAGGTTTAAGATCAGATCTCGGAGGCCAATTCTCTGAACCCAATGCTTCTCTCGAGCTCTGCTATCCCACATACAGAGAAAGCAGGGATATCTTTGTGTATCCACGTTGTTGACCAAGAAGGAAGGACACCATTTTAAGGTCAACACAGATGATCCAATTGTGTTTGTCATATTGCAATAACTCAATGACTCTTTTTACATCTCCATATTCTTCACAAAGACAGACCGAATGCCCAATAGGGACTGCGCCAAACAAATTGCCATTGTGTAGAAGGAAAACACTTCAAGCTCCGCTTTGAATATCAATAAACAATCACCATTCATTTGGTTTGGGTAGATTGAAAGCCCAAATTCCTTCAGTAAACCAGGGAATGTTATGGAAAAAACACAAAAACCGCTGGCACTTCGAAAGTACTGCAGAAATGTACTTTCTCTGGTTCGAAAGTATGATACCTTCACTCCTTGTTCAAGTATTTTTTTTCTCGTTCAGTTTTTTTTTGCTAGTATTTCTGAAGCTTTTTTGGATAGGCCCAAATCACGTGCTAAATCATTCAACTCGTGCTGATCAAATCCCCTACGAACTAAATCCTCGTGAATGTCAAAATCTGCATCATTGCTGTCACTGCGTTCTTCAACATCACTCAGATCTTCTAGAGGAGGTAGTTGTTCGAAAACTGGCACTGGAATTTCAGCTGAATGAGGCATTGGTCTTATAGCTGACGGTAGATTAGGATATTCTATTTTACTTTTATTTTTCTTGTTAATCCTGATGTTTTCACTAAACAAAAATAACAGTCTGTATAATGATCTTTTTGCTCTCGCCAAACCCATGGGGATACCAAATGCCAACTTTTCACGTGTTCCTTTGGGTCCACATCCGTAATCTCTCGACACACTGCTTGTACACTTTGTGAGGGGCCCATAGCTTGTCTTGATCACCGATTTTTACTTTAAAATATGCGAAATATGCTTGTTTGACAAATACGCTGATGCTTGCCCTCTGGGCTTGGAATGGTGAAACTACCACATATATAGCAGAAGGAGTCAGGGTTGTTTAGGCATTTACGACGAGACGTAGCAGGAGCAGACACGACTGAAACAAAAGAAATATATACCTATGTAAATAAAACACTAAGCTGGAATAGTTACAAGCTTTGAAAACAAAAAATAAACCCGCATACAACGAAATAGAAATTACAATGGTATGTTTTACAAGGTTAAGAGAAAAGCCATAACAAATCCTCCCAATTCCTACTATCCTAGCTTTCTGTTTGCAGATATTGATAGTACTGACCTATTGGGAGCTGCACACACCTCTCACCGCACTGTCTCCAAATTGTAAACTGCACAAACAAGTTGCCACTAGCTCTCGATGAGTCAAATCGTAATCAGCTGGCAAGTTTTACTACAGCCACAAATGGAATTTTGCTTTTCTGGAGGGTAAGCTGTGGAGAAAAAACTTGACGGGCTAGAAAAAAAAATGACTACAGATTTGGAATCAGCATGCCAATTTTAGTCTAAATAAGCTCAAAAAACTAACTCAAAAAATTTTTTTTTCTTCAAATTGTTCCCCAGTGTTATTATTAAGGTCATTTTTTCTATGTTTACATTAGTCAACAGTGTTTTTTTTGCAATTGACACTAGCTTAAAGGAAACCACATCTAAATTTGGGGCATTTTGCTTCTTTATATTTGAGTAATATAAAAAACTACACTGTCGTATTAGTATACATTTATAAATAATGTAAGTACAAGTATACGAAAACAAGGGTTAAGTAAAACGTGCATAAAATTTTATCCCACTTGTTTGACTTCATCACCTCATGCTCGGCTATTTACTTACTTTATACTTGATACTTGATGTTGTTTAGAGGATAATTCTTCAGAAACCCTAGTGTTCTACCGCTGCAGCCGGTCCTAGCGTCCCTAAACTGTAGGTTCACTTGGTCCCCGTAATGAGTTTGTGGGTGCTCTACATAGCGAAGTAACCGGCACTGGTGGTTCGTCAGGGACTTGTCCACAGGTTTTTCGTCCAGTTGGGATTTTAACTTCTCTACGGAGCAGCCCGGGGATGTCTCGGATGTTTCTTGGAGGCTGTTGAAGGCTCTTTGGGCCACTGTAGGGTAGGCTGGCTGATAGAAGAGGCTTTATTTTTGCCGGGCTTGAGTTGGTGTGGCTTTCCTGTAGCATTTCCGACCTGCCCTCTCATTTATGTAAGCTTCCACTTTGTTAATGTTGGAGGGGTTGGGTACTTTTTCTTCTAGGATCTTCCAGATGTATATGGTGGAATATATCTCTTTGCGTCATTGCTGGGAATATAGTCCTAGTCTTTTTAGTCTTTCCCAGTAGGAGAGTTCTTTCATCCCTCTTATTTGCCTTGTGAATGACCGTTGGACCGACTCAAGGGCCTGGATATCCATAGCCTTGTAGGGAGACCATAGTTGACTGCAGTAGTCCAGGATGGGCTGGACTAGTGCTTTCCATAGAGTCATCATACACTATTTTTCCCGGGAGTAGAAGGTTCTAAGTATCCACCCTGCAATCCTTCTAGCTTTTTTGATGGTCTCTTCGATGTGGCGTTGAAAGGTGCATTTAGCATCAGCATTTAGGTGAATGCCCAGACATTTTACATGTGGGCTAGTGGTTATCACCTGTTTCTCGCTTGACAGGAGGGAGGTGTTGTTTAGGATCTCTTGGGTTTTACCACTCCTGAGAAGTTGGAATTTTTCACCATTGAATAGCATGTTGTTCGTTTTGGCCCATTCATAGATTTTGTCGAGATCTTCTTGAAGAAGGCTGATGTCTTCTCTGGCTCCAATGCTTTTACATATGTTTGTGTCATCAGCGAAAGAGGCCGTTGTTGAGTGGGTCACTTCTTTGTCTATGTCCCCTATCATGATGAGGAAGAGTAGAGGCTCTAGTACAGACCCTAGGGGGACATTTATGATCACATTACATTTATAAGTACGTTTCCTGAATCTGCACACTTTTCTGATTATGACGGTATAGGATACGTCCCAGTGTGAAAATATTGATAGGGTCAAAATAGTCATTTGATCTTTGTTTTGTCGACATCTCAGCTGCCGCGTCGCCTTCTCATGGAGCAAGCGACGGTCGAACGTTTTCTGCGGGGATACAGCAAGAGAAAAGTGACCGCCTGCAAGCGAAATTTCTCTTGCTCCCCCGCAGAAAATGCCTTAAAGTGTCATGCTTTGCAAACATGCTTGGACCGGAACATATATATATGAAATTGGCTAATTATTTAGGAAAATTGAATTCAATCAATCATTGGGGGCATACGCCGGGGGGCGCGTCGCCTCGCCCACCCTACGACGCCACTCCCAAGGGTCACCACGCGCGAGTTCCCATGCAGGCTCCTTTCCCATACCAAGCAGCTCTCGACAAGAAACATCAACTTGCCCCAGCCACGAGCCTTGTGGGCGCCCCCTTGGCCTCCTCCACGCCGGATTGTCTCTTACAGTAAAAACCCGATGGAAGGATGGGTTTTCAGGGTAGCGTGCCACATGCCCATATAGCCGAAGTTGGCGCTGACGAACTATGCAGGTAATAGGCCTCGATTCAGTCTCACGGTGCAATCGCTGATTGACACGTAACATCCCAGCGATACCCCATGATTCTGCGAAGACACTTATTACCAAAGGCATTGATTCGTCTCTTCAAGCCCACTATTTAGTGTCCATGTCTCAAACCATAGAGTAAGACAGGGATCACAAGCGATTTGAAGATCCGGATCTTTGTCCTCCTGCACAGGTACCGACAACACCAAAAATACTCCCGCTGAGCGAGTCCATAACACCGTGGGCTATCCCAAATCCGCCGTAAGACTTCTTGACGTGACCCGCCGTCATTATGGACTGCGCTACCAGGTATGTAAAACTTTCCAAGATCTCAATGTCCTCGCCACAGCATGAACAGACTGTACTGCTTCATCTAGTAAGTCTCCAAACACCTGGACCTTGGTCTTGAGCCAGGAGACCTTCAAGTCCCAAAGGCTTTGCCTTTTCGTGCAGCGCCTCGAGAGCCATCACCAGGACCTCCAGCGACTCAGCAAAGTTTAAATGCATCATGGCAAAAACAAGATCAGTGTCTTGGGGGTTGCCAACGGATGCTCCACAATCACTTTGATCTAAAAACCTTGTCCAATACCCAGTCCATACAAGCGTTGAAAAGTGATGGGGCAAGGACGCACCCCTTGCCTCACTCCTGTATTCACAGGAAAGAACCCGGATACACCTGCCCCACACTTCACAGCACTCTCAGTCCCAGAATACAGACCAGTTATCAAACCAATAGTCCTTGCAGGAACCCCTCGAAGTCGCGAAGATCCCAGAGTGACTCACGATGCATGAGTAAAAAACGCCTTTTTGAGATCAACATAGCTGCAAGCATCCCCTGTCGAAACTCACGTCGGCGTTCCACCAGGACACGAAGCGCTAGGATACGGTCCGTTGTTAAACTTACCAGGCGTGAACCCAGACTGCTGAGGTCTCTGATGCTTCCCAGATGGCTGCGAATCCTTTGTCAGCAATAGATGGGCAAGCACCTTGCCTGTACGCTGAGCAGTGTAATACCCCGGTAATTGTTGCAGTCCTGACGGTCCCCTTTCCTTTCCAGAAAGGGACGACCAGCCCCCTTTTCCCGTCAGGAGGAATGGTACCTGATTGCCACACAGCAGTCAGGACAGCATGCAAAACCCCGGGGCATGGCCTCCACCCCGCTTTGAGGAGCTCCGCACTGATTTACAAACACCAGCTGCCTTTTCCACCCCTCAACTTTGCTACAGCCTCTCTGACTTCGGGCAAGAGAGGTGCGCCTTTCGTCAATGGGAGGATCGGCATCCAGTGCCTGTAACCCAGTGGTGTGAAGCTGCTCAGTTGGAGGGTTCCACCGTGAACAACTGCCCAAAGTATCAGCCCAACGAGCCATCTGCCCATCCCTGTCCGACACGAGGCGCCCATCTGCTGTTCGAATAGCACTCGCCCGAGAAGGAGACTTGGAACGGAGCTTCTTCAGGGCTCGGTAGGCGGTCGGAGGTCATTAACGTTCAAAAGACCCTCGACATCCTCAGCGAGACTCCTGATACCTCTCCTTGTTCTCCCAGGAGGGTTCTAGTCCGGCGTGACAGAGCCCTTTCGCTGGTCCGGTTCCCAGCCAGCCTGGCAGCGCGACTCTCCTCAATTTTCTCCAGCGTCTCCGTCGAGACAAAACCACGCCTTGACCTCGGGCGCTCCCCAATACACTCCTTGGCAGCCTGTAGAGTTTCACTTTGAAGGTATCCCACATTTTTACAGGTCCCCGAGAGCACCGAGCACATTAAACCGATTTGAGACTGCCACCCCATACTCATGAGCACATGTCAAGTCCTTCAGTTTTCAAGATGAAACAGTATGGTTACCTCATGAGATTCTTTTGGACTTGACATGAAGCTTAAGTGTACAACAACAAGTCTGTGATCTGTTCCAAAGAACTCAGCACTCCGGTAAACCCTGGAGTTCTGGAGGATCCTCCAAAAGAGTGCAAACGAGGATGTGGTCGATCTCCTTTGCTACCCCCCCGGCATTACTATACCATGTCCCGCGGTGCAGCTCTGGGCTTGATACCAAGAACCTGCAATTCTCAACCTTCTGGACCTTGCCAAGTTCAGAAGCAGAGAACTGTTGGTGTTTCTGGTACCGGAAACCATGGGGACCAAAAACATAACTCTAGCCATCTCTCACAGTGCCAGTAGTAGCATTGAAGTCGCCCAAGACAATGAGTGTGTCCCGAGGAGGACACTGGTCTAATACAGAGTCGAGTTTGGCGTAGAACATCTCCTTCTCTTCAGTTTTACGCTTTCTCGGTAGGAGCGTACACTGCAACAAGAGACATGAACCCAGAGTGTGTTTCATCCTCACCCGCATTATACGCTCATCAACCGGAGTAACCTCAACAACTGACGGCTGCAGTTTGCTTGAGATGCCTATAGCTACTCCCCGTACACGGTGACCATTGCTCATGCCGGACCAGTAGTAGGTGTAACCCCCACAGCTAGTCTCGCCACTGCCAGGCCTCCTCGTCTCAGAGAGTCCCACTATATCCACCCTCAGCCTACTGAGCTCGCCCGATAGGAGAGGTAGTCGATGATCGTCTGAGAGGCTCAGAACGTTCCACGAGCCCACACGAAGAACCCTCCGCAGGTTGATCCCAGTAGTGATTCGACGGGCAGGCGTCGCCTCTGCACTGCCCCGGCCACCCCCATAAGAAAAAGTTGGGCTAGGGGGCCCTACCACTTGATTTAGAGTGCGGGATTCCCGAGGGCTTTGCCCCGCACTCGTCATAGGCAGACCCCTCCCCTGCATCGGCATAGGAGGGGTCTGCATGGTCGGGCCCCCTGGCAAAACCGGGTCGGGGGCGCGATAACCGCGCCCCCGGCCTCTACCTCTTAACATGTTTGTGGCTAGTTTAGCTTTTACAGGGATAGAATTGCTACATGGAAAATACAATGAAATAATCACAATAATCACATTTTAATCATTGATTATTATGAAGAAAAATATGATTATGATTTGATTATGATTAAAGCTGCAGCTTCATATTTGATTATGATATGATTATGATTATACCTGTTGCTTAACTTTTGATTATGATTATGTAATCACAGCCTTTGATTATGATTTTTTTTATTAATAATCATAATCATGCCTATGTCTGATATAGATACGTGTGACTCTAGTGTATACATAAACATCCATACATAAATCTCTACATTGAGAGAGAGAGAGAGAGAGAGAGAGAGAGAGAGAGAGAGAGAGAGAGAGAGAGAGAGAGAGAGAGAGAGAGAGAGAGAGAGAGAGAGAGAGAGAGAGATTAACCATCACAACAACAATCCCGGCATAAGATTTGTTATTATATCCCATGACCGTCTTCCCTCCACCCGGCGCCTCTCTCCCTGCAGGCCGAGGACCTCCGCAGGCTGACGCAGCACGCCAGGGACCTGCTGCAGAGAGGGCTGGTGTTTGCCGTCCACACAACGGAAGGGCAGAGTCGCCAGGCTGGCATCAGCCTTGAGGACGACCGCCTGTACCTCCATTGCCTGCGGGACCAGCCCCTGCCCCGCGGCGCCGTCACCCTGCAGGTGGGTCAGCCACTCTTGTCAGTGCCCTTGTCCTTACCATCATATCAGTGCATTTTTTAACATTTTAACAGGGCGAACAAAATGTCTCCCAGTGATGGAAAACTGTCGCCCAGTAAGGACATTTTTAAGTTACTGGGCGACAAGATAATTATTCATAAAATCCTTCCTAGACGCAATGGCTCATATGTCTTGTGTGTGTAAGATCCAGAAGTGCTTCTTATTACTGCATATGATCTTGATTTATATATATCTCTGCTTTTAATGTCTATATAATCTTGTGCCGCCATATATACCCCGTCAATTGTTTGCGTAGTGAAAATTTGTTGGTGTCACTGGAAGATTCGTAAGCACAGCATGGTAAAGGAGGGGAGGGGTCACACAACATACGAAATGGGGAAGATAATACCAAAAAAGCTGTAGTTTAACAGGTATGCCACTACCACCTTTCTGGATTTCCAAGGAATGTCGCTCAGTAAGATTTGCTTAAGAAATGCTCTGCATCATATGGGTGGAGGGGCGGCTTGGTGGCGGGGAAGGCAGGCGCCGAGCCTGCCAGGATGGGTTTTTTTTTTTTTTTTTTTTTACATCACAAAGGACTGGCCAAGGGCACAACAAAAAGAGGTAACACAAAGCCCGCTTAGTTGCCAGTCCCTATAAAGAAGACAGTAAGAGAATACAAAAAGGGGGGTGGGCCAATTTAGTTCTGGTGTTTCTTGATGTTGATGTTTGATGTTTGAAAAATTTCGTCAGTTATAGACGCAGCTGAGATGGATCTCCACTGTAACCAGACAGCTCTCTCTCAGACTACCCCTAGAGAGCTGTCTGCTAGTGCTTATAGTTTTGGCCGAAGCCAGCACCCCGGGAGGCGGGTTACAAACCCTCGGCTAACCCCCGGGCCCCCATTCACTGCTGGGTGGACGGGGGCTCTAGTTTGTAAGGAAAACCCCAAATGTTTCCGCTCCCCCGGGGATCGAACCCGGTACTTCTCGGTTTAAACCGAGCGTGCCTGCCTACACTAGGGAGTCCCCCAAAAATAATCATAATAAATATCTAATAATAATAATTTTGTCACTTTTTCTCTTAAAAAAGTTTTAAAAGTCGTGGGAAGGTGGAAAAATAAAAACAGGAAAGAGAGTTCCAGATTTTTCCTGCATTGAAAGGTGAAAGTTTAAATACGATTAACTTTGCAAAAGGGAAAGAGGGGACAGAATAGGGATGAGAAAGAGAAAAGTCTGTGCAGGAGGCCGGGGAGGGGGGGAGGCATGCGTTGCAAGTTCAGAAGGGGCATGACATGAAAAACGTAGAAGATAGCAAAGAGAAAAACTTTTGCGGGGGTGATTTAAAGATTGAAGACTTTAGTCAGAGGAGGGGAGTTGATGAACGAAAAGCTTTTGATAACCCCGTTTGGAGAGCTGTTGAGTGGATCCTCCCCCAAAAATGTGAGACTACTCCATCATGGGCGGATAAAAGGGCCCCGTCAAACAAACAACTGCGAGGGAAAAAAAAAGGACGCAGACGCCACGCACACCTAAATTTTAGAACTGTTTTAGCAAAGATGGGTGTGAGATTTTTGTTTAGATTTTTTGTAAAAGGGTAGTCCTGAATTTCATTGTAGAAGGAGAAGTTGATGTCATTGAAGAAAGGGGGGTGTTATTGTTAGGTTTTGTAAGAGATAGGTAAGAAAATTGGGTTTTTTTTTGAGGCATTTAACAAAACAAAATTTCTTTGCCCCAATCAGAAATTTTAGAAAGTCAGAAGTTGGGCTCGGTGGCATTCTCAGTGAAAAACTTAGTTCCTGTTGAGTTCGACGTCTAATGTATGTATACTAGTATTTTAAATCCTTTTAAAGTAATCGTCCAACCCAATTCCTTTTTTCCCCAAATTTTTGTTTAAAAAGTGCATTCAAAACCCTAATCCACCAAAAATAATTGATTTCCAGGCCTTATTTCCGTAAAAACAAGACTTTTGTAAAAAGCGCACGAATTTTTTTTTCTTTCCCTCCAACAGGGCTACACATGTTATTGATGACGTCACGAGAGGAACGCTCCAATGTAAACAACACTCGTCTGCCTCTGTGAGACCTGTCGGCAAATGTTATGATGAGCGATTGTACTTCAGTGTCAGACAGTGAATCTGTCGCTGTGATAGATCTAGAGTACGATGCTCAATCTGAGACCGAACTAAATGACGCTGCTCGCGTATATGAGGAAAACGAACATCAGATTGTGATGGGAGCCCAACCCTATATGTTTGAGCCAAAGTACGAGGTGGATGAACAGGTGTTAGCGGAGCTTGCTGAGGTTCAACACTACTACACACACAAACAATTATACACAGATAGATAGATAGATAGATCATTTATTGACCACATTGTACATAAATCTTAACATTAACACATAATCTTATAACAATACATACTGTTAGTACTAATATAAACAACACAAATAATGCAATCTGCAGTCCACATAATTATATTAAAACAAAAACAGCATCAATTGTCGGTGCACGAACAGTGCCAGGAGATATCCATGACACACATACCTTACGCATACAAGTGCAAAATATCATGAATAATTTTACAACATTCATAATGGCTATATATACCGTTAAATAGCTCACCTAAACAAGTTAGGCCTACTGTCTGCCTAATATTGTTTGATACAGGACAATTTTCAACAACATGTTCCTCAGTCTGTACATCGCCACATACACACAGACGTTCCTCCAGTGGCAACCGGCCTCGCCCCCACCTATTCCATCTTCCAGTCTCACACACCAAACTATGACCTGACACTCGGAAACGAGTGAAGGAGATCCTGTATCGGTCGTTGGCCTTGTGGCGGTCCCCTGTACACACTGGCACTGTAAGGCGGGGTTTATGCTGTGGTACACGGCGCACCTGTGACCCCAACTGAATAGCGGCGTATACTGAGGCGACTCATGTGCACATTTAAACATACGGAGGACCATGTGTCGGGCACGTTGTTACCAATAAACTCAGCATAATTACTGTGTTCTATCGCTCATTGTCCGTGTTGGCTCTAGTGAAATTTATATAGTAAACATTAATGGATCATCCCGTTATTGAGATCTTTCCAAAGCTATCTTAGAATAATAAGTGTGTCTGCTTATCTGACTAAGTCCCTGCAGTGTAAAGGGTATCCTAACTCAGCGTAACCACACTTCAGGTCGGGTTTGAACTTTCTCAACCACCCAACAGCTGTTTGGAGTTGCCCGGTTGTATACAATCTGTATCGGTAATGGCTTTTAATCGCTCCCACCATGACTCGACAGCGTACAGCGTGACGCAGACATTAACGCGCGCATCAAAAACACCCTCCGTTTTCACCCACAAACGGGTTTTTTACCCCCCAACTTCGTTAATTCTTATGAACAATGGACACAAACTTTCAGTCCAACATGAACCTGATTTGTTCTTGGCATACCACCCTGAGCGGGACATCCGAGTCCCTCGCTGGGAAGGGCGATCCCGAGGTAAATATAGTAGACATGCACTGAACAGTAACAGCCCTGATCCTACCTCGCAGCGGCTCCGACGTCCAACCTCTGTACACATAATTCACTAAAAATTTGGGTCTGACTTTCACTTAATGGGTCATCTCATGCTCACTAAACACTCCTTACTATATCCTAACCTTGTTGCTTCATTGGTCCTCTCCGCTCGTAGTCCAGCGAATACAGTGTCCGTCTCATCAACACCAGTGGTGTGGAGCCAGCCTATGACCTGCGTCAGCGCCACTCTCGCCTTGAGCATTCTGATAGTTCAGTTCATGAATACTATAAACAAGAGGCAGAGATGGGTAGCCTGTCTGACCCCGAGGGTTGCGGTCATGACGGCCACCGCCGTCACTGACTCGGTCTCACGGTACATGGCCCCAGAAAGAGTGCGCCAACATTAAACATTCCACACCTAGCCGCTTCAAGATAGTGAATAATTGCCACTAGGGGACCATATCTAGGCTTTACTAAGTCCACAAAAGTTACAAACAAATCAATTTAAGTTTTTACCTGACGCGCCATGTCCGGTGAGGATCCGCAGCGAGACGTATGTGCTTCTGTACAACCCACGCTTCCTCTGGGCTCCGGCCTGCTCACGGAATGTACGGAAACCACTGGTTAAATTCTGTAGCAAAGTACCATGTCGAATAATTTTACTAAGTAATTTTATCACCTAATTCCTCTGTAATTGTCCGCATCCAATCTGTTCCCTCTTTTAAAATCGTAAAGACCGTTTCTCTCCACCCACACACAGAGGTTACATGCTCCGTATCAAAAACACCTCAGGTGTTAAACATTGAGTAATGGTCAACACCACTGTGCAGGTAACATTGGTTGGTAACAGGACAGGACTGAGGCCGTCCAGCCCACACGCTTTACTCCACTTTCAGTTTCTTTAATTTTTCGCAATTCAACTTCTACAGGAGAGATAGGGTCATCCAGCACTGTATTCAGCTCACATCAGTGCTCACTAGGCTCAGGAGGGGAGGTACAAGAATGGGATTCACTACGACGTCAAAATGAATTTTACAAAATTCTCGTGTTCACTCGTACTGATTCTTCATTGTCACGTTCGCTTGCCTCAAAAATTCCCTTTCAGCTGATAACCTTCCATACCCTGGCATCATCAGTGTCACCCAACAGCCTTTCCCCACCTACCCAAGAGCAGGTCACCCTGACCTACACATGGTGTCAGGGGCACCTTGCTACTTAAAGCTCCGCACACTCGTCATGACGTTCAGACACATTCCTTAGCATATACCATTGACAGCAGCATTTACACTGTTGTTAGGATACTCACAGCTAATATTCTCAACAAATTGTTCTCTGTCTATATTGCAGAAATCTCAATGGGTTTTCTTTGCCACGCAACCCGTCACGGCCTGGGGGGGCCATATAACCTTGGAACGGGTCCTCCGCATGTAGGTGCTATGGCAAGAATATTGTCAGTGATTACGTCCCGGGAGGCAGCTAATTGTTATGGGTGATAGGGGGCGGTGATCAGATGGGAGGTCCTGTCCTCAGTTAATGTTTATATATAATTATATATATATATAATATATATATTATATAATAATCCTTCTATACACACATCACACTCACATCATGTCACACACACACACATCACGCAACACACACACCACACCTCTCACACACACTCAGCACACACCACACTGTGCACAC
>JACEEZ010018661.1:224230-234230 GCA_016584305.1 Chionoecetes opilio | reverse complement strand
TCTTCCTCTCTCTCTCTCTCTCTCTCTCTCTCTCTCTCTCTCTCTCTCTCTCTCTCTCTCTCTCTCTCTCTCTGTTTTGAAAAGCGTGAAATTGTTGATAAGAAAATGTACATTAAACATGACTGCTCTATATTCATATACTACTACTTCTTCTACTACTACTATAGCACTACTACTACTATCACTACTACTCCTACTACTACTACTACTACTACTACTGCTACTTCTACTACTACTACTGCTACTACTACTACTAATACTGCTACTACTACTACTACTATACTACTACTACTACTACTACTACTACTACTACAAATTTAAAACTGTTATGGATCATTATTTAATTATTTGTTACCTGCTTCATTGCAATCATGTGATATTTCATATACTTTTTTATAAGTATTGCATTTAGAAGCGGTATTTCTTGCAACCATCCGATGTGTAGTAATTTTACTTTCGATACTTCGGTTCATAGCGACCAACATAGAGACAGGGTTGAAAGGGGACGGATAGCAAGACAACACAGCAGCCTCCATCCCTGTACTCCTAAAGGGGAATGACTGAGCAGGGAGTCATGTTTTCCCTCTCCTGGATTTTTTTATGGTCTACCTCAGCTTCACAATGGACGCTGCCTCTTGTCCGGCATTTGTTGTGGCACTTAAGCAGGCGGTGTGATGGTTGGTAATGGATTCCCTGCTTTTTGGGGCCGCCATTGTTGACATGTTAAGTGTTGGGCTTCCGAGTGTATGTAGCCTTTGCAATGGTTGCTAGATTGGCCGTTGTACGATGTTTGGATGATAGAGTTCCATCACATGCTTCAGTGTTCGTGTTGTTCAAAGTTTCACATGCAACAGTCATTATCATACTTGTGTTTCGTTCTTAGTATTCGCCTTCTTCCATATTCTGGTATAATGTGGATGACACCTTGAAATACCTAATATTTATGTTTCCTTTTTCTTCGAGAGAAACCAATGAGAAACAGGTAGTCTGTCTAACTCGCTATATGTATGTAATTGAGGGATTATATTTTTATCTTAGTATATTTTGTTATACAGATATTTTGCTAATACCTCCGTGAGCAACGTTGACTTGTGCGTTGAGTGAAGCTTCAGATTAAATTATTTCTATATTGCATACAAGTGCCCCCAGTGCAGTGAATATTTGTTATTTGTTTGTTTATATGAGCCTTGCATTACATTAGTGTTTCGCATCATTACTTGAAAATGCATCTCACCTTGGTTTGGAAAAATAGCAAAAAAAAGGAAATGATAAACTTTGAATAAATGAACATGTAAATATACAGACGAATAACTAAACACAGACATAAAGAAAATAAGGTTGAGTTAGTAATTTACTCATGTTTATAAAAGCAACCTTGTGGGTTTTCCATCTACTGTGTCAAGGAAAGACAAACACAACTATAACCAACGCTACCTTTGCCTCCTACACTTTCTCTATCACTACCAGACACTTATGTATAGTCCCTCCGGCCGACGTCCCCTTTGGTAGAAATGGGATCACTTTCCTTTTGTATTGCATCTAAAACCTTTTCTCATCCTCCCTCACCGTATCTCGACCTGTGTAGGAGACAGTTCAGACACGCCTTTTTAAACCTGTCCAGACTCCAGCCTAACGAGACGGCGGGACTGACAGGGTGGATGGGAAAGTTACTGCGAACCCAACCAAGCAACACCAGAGCGAGTTTCCCCGGGAGATAGTGACCGATTGGATCACAGTAGAGGACAGTTACTTAGAGACATTCTTGAGCGCTACCGTACTGATGATCTAGGGCAGTGGTTCTTAACTGGTGTTCCATGGACCACTGGTGGTCCATGATAACATTTTTAATGGTCCACAGGACGTGCACGGTATTTGGAAATGAACTGAAATATATATGAAACCAAAATGTTAGCTGTCTAATATTATTTTATTTATTTATGAAGATTCCCTTTACTTTATATTCATAGGATATATATTTATAACCAAACCTTTACCTACCTTTAAAATCTACCATTTTTCATCATATCTCTAAAGTCAAAAAGGAGATGGTCCATGATTTTTTTTCAATTGGGCTAGTGGTCCATGGCTTGAAACGAGTTAAGAACCACTGATCTAGGGGAACAGCATAAGGTATGGTGGTCAATGACTAAAGGAAAACTAATGATAAGTGAAGAGAAGAGAAATAAACAATAATATAATGGTAATACGGTTGTACTCTGTCGACAGAAGTAAATATGACAAGTAAAATATGAAAAAAAAAATAGTATTAGTGTGTATTATGTTGACAAGTGAAAATATATGAAACAATGAGGAAAAAATGATGGTGACAAGGCGTACAAAACGGAAAACTACTGATGTAATCTGGACCTTAATGGATAGGTGTAAGAAATTATAAAATACGTAAGTTGAAGTGAAATACAGTTCGTCGTTCCGGCTGATCAGACCTTCCATCACGCCCAACACTTGGGAGGCACACGCGCGGCCGCCGTCTCAGGTGCACCAAACCCTCGTGCTGCCCCGTCCACCTCCTCATAACGCGAGGTCACGCCATCACACACACGCCTTATGGGTAATAACACGTGGTGGTTAAATTTCATCCTCTCGATGGTAGGCGAAAAGAGGTCAATTAATGGGCCGGACTTGAACTCTGACCCCGCTTTGAGGTATTAGATTATTGACGCCATGGCTTTTTTCTTTATATATATTTCCTCAAAATCCGCAGTGCTTGCCATGTAGTGCTGTCGCGTGCTTTTTAATTTCCTCAGTGAGCAGCGGGTTCGTAAAGGTTTCTCGTCGTGCTCCGTCCCGGGTAGTAATGAAGTCCTGGAGGCGGTGGCTGAGGGTCTCTAGGAGGCAAAGTGTGGTTATTTCATCCATCGGGAGAATGTGAAGTTTGAAAGATGTATTTTCTCGGTCTGGCATCTGAAAAGGCCCCGAGTATGCAGACAATAACGAGTGGAAGGAATTGTAATTTACTATTCAGTTATGTGTATCTTTCTCTTCAGCATGGCTACGAAACTGTTCATCTCTTTTAGAGCTTGAGGGAAACGTATTTTGCTGCTTGAGTAGAATAAGAGAAAAATAAGAATAATGCCTGCGTCAAGGTTTTGTCAGTTTGTCTGGAATTTAGTGGATATAATATTTTCAGCATCACTTGCAATCCTGCTTTTCTTGTTCTCTTTCATCGCAATGTACCCAAGGGGCAGGAAATAGTATATTTTGCACTATGATAATGGCTTTTTTAATGCATTTGCATAGCAAGCAAATAAAAGAAAAGAAAGCGAGGAAGCGACATAATTTTTTTTTTAAGCTTCTCTTGGCAATGATATGACCTGTCCTGTCAGCTAGAAATGGTACCAGAAAAGTTTTTCAAAAGTTATAGAAATCAACACCTGTATGTGCTCCATTCCTGCCTAAACGCGTCACTTCAACCTCTTCATCTGAAAGCCACTCCAGCAACGGTTCATGATTCCTCCACCGCTTTGGAGGGTCTGCCCTGAGGCGCTCGGTGCGTGCGGGTCGCAGCGCTGAGAGGCGAGGCGAGCAGTAATGAGGCGACATGGAAGACTGCCTCACGGAAACTATAAAAGGAAAGGGACGAGGAGTAGGAGAATGAGAAGTGTGAGGCCGAGGAGGAAGAGAAAGAGAATATTAATGATAATAATAATTGTATAAGTCATGATAATAATTATTGTAATGATAATATTGATGATGTTCAGTTTGAGTTATGGCGAAGGAAATGCTTGCTGGAGTATCATGGACATGCCATCACGCTTAATGAGCATAAACTTACACATCTCTCCTTAACAATCACCTCCCATTTTTACGTCCAGTATTTTGACCAGTTCCTCCTCCTCCTCCTCCCCCCACAGCAACGCTGGGTCATGGTCTGTTTCCGCAAATACTAATCAAAGTAACTTAATCAAGCGCTCTGTTACAGTGGACCCTAGTCATCCTGCCGGTAAAACCTCACGCAAGGTTACCAAAACTATTAAGGAACTTAAATTACTCTACACCAATGCCAGAAGCATTATTCAAAAGCGCAATGAATTATTGGCTTACGTTGTTTCCGAAACGCCAGATATCGTTAGTATCACTGAGAGTTGGTTCAACACAAAAGATAAACATTTTTGATCTGAAATAGCCATTACAGGCTACAAGACATTCCTAAATTGTCGTACGCACAAAACAGGTGGAGGTGTCATTCTTTACATTAAAGATGATTTGCAAGCAATCGAAATCGATAAAGTAAATATAGATCATTATGACTAAGTATACGCAAAGATTAAGCTTAACGGTAAACTGCTAACTATTGGGACAATATATCGTCCTCCCAAATCAAATGCGGAAGTCAATTGCCTCCTGTATGACGAGATAAAGTCAGTTGTCAACAATAATAACGACACAATTATATGTGGAGATCTTAACCTACCGCGTATAACCTGGAATAATAATTCTGCTGATATTGAAGGTATGCGATTGCTTGTTATGGGTAAACGAAGTATTTTTAAATCAGGTGGTCCGTGAGCCTACAAGGAATAATAGTATCCTAGATTTAGTTTTCACTACAGACATTGATCTGATTGATTACTGCGATATAGGTGAACATCTGGCAAACAGTGATCACAGGTTAATCAGATGTGGCATAAATTGCAACGTAGACATCACATAAAATTTGTTATTAGTTCCCAATTATAATAAAGCAGAGTTCACAAAGATCAGCAGGGTACTAAGCGAAAGTGATTGGATTGACCTACTAAATGGTAATAACGCCGAAAACATGTGTAATCTATTCACAAATAAACTCCAATCGGTTGTTGAAAAATATGTTCCCATGGTAAGAAAACGCTTAAATAACATAAACAGACCCTGTTGGATGACTAATGAGATTCAACAAATCATCGGCAGAAAGCACCGAGCATATAAAGTTTACAAACGATCAAATGCAGACAGCGATTATAGAGATTACAATGACGTAAAGCGTCGTTGCAAAAACTAATTAAGTCTAAAAAGGGCGAGTATGAAGAAAAAATTGCAAAGGAATCCAAATCAAACTCAAAAAGGTTCTTTCAATACGTTCGGAGTAAGAACATGTCAAAACATGTATTGGGCCACTGAAAGATAAGAACAACATCTTGGTAAATGATAATAAGAGTATGGCGTCCGACGTCGTACTCAATGACTACTTTAATGCAGTGTTTATTAAAGAAGACGAAGCTCCATTACCAGAACCAGTAAACATGTATGCGGGACTCGAAAATGATAGATTGGAAATAGGAGAGATAACAGTAGACGAAATATCAAAGTATTTGCAGAAACTTGACCCAGCAAAATCCGCGGGGGTTGACAAAATCTCGCCGAGATTACTTCGCGAATGTCATAGACATTTTCATAGACACTTTCGCTCCCATTAAAGACTATTTTCAACAAATTGCTAATGGACAAAAAGATTCCAAGTATGTGGAAATTAGCTAATGTTACACCGATTTTCAAGAAAGGGAGTAAGAGCCTCGCAAGTAATTATCGCCCAATTAGTCTAACATCTGTGATTGTTAAACTATTTGAGAAAATATTGCGGGATAAAATAGTGTCTTTTCTCGATGAAAATAACTCAATATTAAACTCCCAGCATGGTTTTCGTAATAAGAAATCCTACTTAACAAACCTACTCGATTTTTTCAATGTCATTTATTCAAACTGGGACGCTAAAATTCCCTCGGATATAATATACCTTGATTTTCAGAAAGCCTTCGATACAGTTCCCCATAAGCGACTTTTGACTAAGCTAAGGGCACATGGCTTAGGAGAGCAGTTATGTACATGGATTGGCGATTGGCTTTCAAATCGTATACAACGGGTAGTAATAAATGGCGAGGCATCTGATTGGTTAGATGTTACTAGTGGGGTGCCTCAGGGCTCGGTCCTGGGTCCTACTCTTTTTCTAATTGACAGCGAGCTTCGCGAGCTGTCGCTTCCCATATGACCCGTGGAACCAAGTTTCCGCCAAAAAGTGTATAACTACTCTTAATTATTGTCGGATTCAGCTGAAATTTGACATACAAGTAGTGCTGTCAAAATCAATGGGGGTCTGTGTAACAAACTTTGTGCGTAAAACAAGCCCTTAATGAGTATTTAGCGTAAACTACTCCTAATTATTGTCGGATTGAGCTGACATTCGACATCCAAGTAGTGCTGTCAAAATCAATGGGGGTCTGTTAACCAAACATTTTGCATAGAACAATCCCTTAATGAGTAATTCACGTAATGAGTAAATTGGCTGGAACGTGGCTCGCTGTCACGTTCCAGCCGCAAGAACTGAGCCAAAAGAAAAGGGGCCAGAGGCTGGACGTCTATACTTGATATATATCAATGATCTGGACTGCGGACTTGTCTCTAAAATATCGAAATTTGCAGATGACACCAAATTAGGCGGTAAAGCATATACTAGGGAAAACTGCGAACTCTTGGAACGTGATCTCGACAAATTATCTGATTGGAGTGATAAATGGCTATTAAAATTCAATTCCGATAAATGTAAAGTAATGCATATAGGCAACGATAACCTCAAATATAACTATCAAATGCAAAATAAATCGTTAACTGAGATTTAGCAGGAAAAGGATTTAGGTGTCATCATCAGCAATGATCTTAAAACTAGTCCGCATTGCCTAGCTGCCAGCAAAAAGGCGAATATGATGTTGGGCTTCATTAAACGCAACTTTGAACATAAAACTCCAAAAGTAATGACACGATTATACACGTCTTTGGTTAGGCCGCACTTAGAATATGCCGTACAATTCTGGTCGCCTTGTTTCGTAAAAGATCAAGCCAAATTGGAATCAGTGCAAAGAAGAGCAACCAAACAAATTCCATCTCGGCGAAACTCATCTTATGAAGAAAGACTGCGGAAACTTAATATGTTTTCCTTAAAGGATCGTAGAATCCGTGGGGACTTGATAGAAACCTGTAAGATCCTAAAAGGATTTGATGTCATTGATCAAGAGAACCTATTCGAACTTTCTCCTCAAGTGATAACAAGAAATAACGGTTTAAAACTAAACGGTCATCGTTGCATCACAGATCTCCGTAAATAGTATTTCAATGTTAGAGTTGTTGATCGATGGAACAAGTTACCAGCAAATGTTGTCAAAGCCAGCACAATAACTACATTTAAAAACAGACTTGACGCACACTGTAAAGTAAATGGGTATTGATGGTGCCCTGCGAATGCATATTATAGTCGCCCGGATCGAGTAGTGATAGTGATAGTTGTAGTTAGTATATTTCATATCCTATCATTCGTCACTACGAAATGTCCATGTTCCTATCTTCTTTAGGGACATGGAATCATTTTCCAACTGTTCCTCCTACATGTAGTTGATAGTTAGCAGTATGTAGTACAACAGATACCCTAGTTATGGACCAATAGGTCTCCTGGTGTCTGTTACTCCTATGTATTCCTATGTATTCCTCCTCCTTCTCCTCCTCCTCCTTCTTCTTCTTCTTCTTCTTTTTACCCATACTCATCTTCCTCCTCCTCGTCCTTCTCCTCCTCGCCTCCTTATCGAAAATCCTAGCCTAATATTTTTTTTTTTCCCGTATATCTGTTTAAGTGATATGTAATTGCACAACCTCAGTGCCGTGACAGACATAATAATACGGCAATAAAGGGATTCAATAGTGCAGTATTTATGACGATGAGCATATGAGTACCAACAAATATTACAACAATAACAAAACAAATAATGCTATGTAGTTTATTTACGGCAGCAAGAGAGGCGCGCGATAATAAATTTTGAGCTGAAATTTATTTTTTGTTTGGTTTATTAATTTTGTTCTTGTGTGTGTGTGTGTGTGTGTGTGTGTGTGTGTGTGTGTGTGTGTGTGTGTGTTGTGTGTGTGTGTGTGTGTGTGTGTGTGTGTGTGTGTGTGTGTGTGTGTGTGTGTGTGTGTGTGTGTGTGTGTGTGTGTGTGTGTTGTGTGTGTGTGTGACTGTGTGTATGTGTGTGTGTGTGTGTGTGTGTGTGTGTATGTATGTGTGTGTGTGTGTGTGTGTGTGTGTGTGTGTGTGTGTGTGTGTGTGTGTGTGTGTGTGTGTGTGTGTGTGTGTGTGTGTGTGTGTGTGTGTGTGTATTTTACATCACAAAGGACTGGCCAAGGACAAAAAAAAAGTAACAAAAAGCCCGCCTAGTTTCTAGTCCTTATAAAGAAGACAAGAAAAGAATATAGAAAGGGAGATGGCACAATTTAGTTCGGGAGGTGTCTTTTCACTCCTCTCTTGAAAAGATTAAAGTTGTAGCAAGGTGGAAAAATCGAAACAGGAAGAGAGTTCCAAGGTTTACCAGTGAAAGGGATGAAAGAGTAAAGATACTGGTTGACTCTTGCATTAGGAACATGGACATAATAGGGATGAGAATGAGTAGAAAGTCTTGTGCAGCGAAGCCGCGGGAGGGGTGGAGGCATGCAGTTAGCAAGTTCAGCAGACAGTGAGCATGCAAACAACGGTAGAAGAGAGCAAAAGAAGCAGCATTGCGACGGTGAATTAAAGATTGAAGACAGTCAGTTAGAGAAGGGGAGTTGATGAGACGAAAAGCTTTTGACTCAACCCTGTTTAGGAGAGCTGTATGAGTGGATCCCCCTAAACATGTGAGACATACTCCATACATGGGCGGATAAGGCTCCTCTACAGAACAAGCAGCTGGGAGGGAGAAAAAAATGGACGCAGACGCCACAGGACACCGAACTTCATTAAAGCTGTTTTAGCAAGAGATGAGATGTGAGATTTTCAGCTCAGATTTTTAGTAAAGGGTTGTCCTAGAATGTTCATTGTAGAACAAGGAGACAGTTGAGTGATATTAAAGATGAAGGGATAGTTGTGTGGAAGGTTATGTCAAGTAGATAGATGAAGAAATTGGGTTTATTGGGCATTGAACAAAAAAAAGTTGCTTTGCCCCAATCAGAAATTATAGAAATATAAGAAGTTATACGCTCTGTGGCATCTCTTCGTGAATCACTTAGTTCCTGTTGAGTTGGACGTCTAATGAACGACGTAAAAAAATGCAAGGTAAAATCATCAGCATAGGTGAGGATACCAGATTGAGTTCGACTTAAAATATCATTCACGAATAATATAAAGAGAGTGGTTGATAGGACAGAACGTTGAGGAACAGCACTATTGATAGATTTAGTAGAAGAACAATGACCGTCTACAGTAACTGCAGAAGAACGGTTTGAGAGAAAACTTAAGATAAAGGTACAGAGAGAAGGATAGAAACCGAATGAGGGTAGTTTGGAAATTAAAGATTTGTGCCACACTCTATCAAAAGCTTTTGATATGTCAAGGGCAACAGCAAAAGTTTCACCGAAACCCCTAAAGGAGAATGACCAAGATTCAGTTAGGAAAGCTAGAAACTCGCATGTAGATCACCCTTTACGGAAACCGTACTGAAAATCAGATAGAAGATTATGAATAGATTAGATGCTTAAGAATCTTCTTATTAATTTTAGAATCAAAAACTTTAGTAAGGCAGGAAGTCAAAGGTATAAGTCGGTGTATTGTAGAGACTTTTCTGGGCTGAGTTAAAATGGTACTTCCAGTTTGTACACATTTATTTATAAATCCAATAAGGATCGTAGATATATTACAGCCAGTATAGTAAATGTAATGAACAGCCAGTGAGTGTCGGACGGAGCGAGTGAGAGGTAAGTGGTGTAAGTGTGGTCCGAGGGCTTCTCCCTTCCTTCTCCTGCTTCTGTCCACTCGTTCCTCCCATTTCCTACTTTCGTCACGAGATGACGTTATCATTTATGCTAGCCATAACAACTGACTTAGGTACATTTGTTTTGTGATCCACTTCCTTGGTCTAACAAAAGGTTGAGCAATCCTTTGTTCTCATGGCTAACTTGTAAAAGATACATATACTTATAAATGCCTTATATGTACATAATTACATATATGATCATGATGTTTCTAAAAATACACTGGTTCATTTGATGAACC
>JACEEZ010018661.1:214230-219230 GCA_016584305.1 Chionoecetes opilio | reverse complement strand
TTTACCATAGTTTTGGTTGAAACTCATATAAACATTATTATCTGTGTGATGTTATAATATCATTGAAATATCTTATATATTACTGTAAACTTTGTTAGGTGAGATACAAGGTCAGTAGATACTAGAAACAATGTTTGGCGTTGGTGGGCTCGGCTCTGACCTCACGCTTCCCTCGCTGACTCAGTCATGTCTTCAATTATCGTGTGGCCTCACCCAAGATTATGAAATAACCGCAATATGTTTAGAAAAACTGACCCAACTATCATCTTACTGACACATTTTCGTATATAATATACGCATATTTTGAGCTTGGAGAGGGAGGTCAGAGGGCCATAAACCAGTGATATGGACACGGCGAGCATACCAAGAAGTGTGTATTGCGTGTGCTGGTGACAGTGTTATTTGCTTGCAGTGACCTTGGCTCTGCTGTTGAGCTAGATATTACTTACAAGGAGTGTGTTGTGAGTGAATTAGTGCGTTGCGGTGGTGAGGCGACAGTATTGACCCTGCGTTATTGCTAGGCCGAGGTGTGAGTTAACCGCCAGCCCTCGTACCACGCAAACAATTGTGTGCCGTCTGATCTCTGTCATACGATGGTGTATGCCGCACCTTGATTACTATGGCTACCACTACGCCCTCCATCACTCCTACAGGAGTAGCCAAGGCCCGGCTGGTTGCTGTTGCAGAGGATGTGCTGGTGTTCCTCCTCAGTATGAGGAGGAAGTTCACGGGAGGGAGGTGACTGTGTGCGCAACACTGTAGGTCAGTCGGAGGGTGAGGAACCTGGATGATGTGTTTGTTAAATACAACACGGCCATACCCAGCTCTGCATCCGTGGATAAACGGTTCTCCCAAAGGTCGGATGTCATAAATGCCAAAAGAGAGAGTCTGTCCTCTGATCATTTTGAGATTGGTCTTCATGAAGGGAAACATGAACCAGCTCAAGATGGAATTGTCACCAGAGGAGTCTGAGGTAAAGGGCCTGATATCTTATCAATGAAACATAATCTGGAGTATAGTGTACTTATACTACTTATTACCCTTTAGTTTGTTGATCAATTGTCAATTGAGTCACCATGAGGGGGAGGTGAAATGTGAGCTTGTATCATATGTGGGGCGCTGAGGGGTATGTATGAAAAAAATACTAATATATATCAATTGACAAAAGTGATTTAGTACAAAAATTATTAATTTACAACTACAAAGAGCTTTACCTATATTTTTGCATTTTATGCAGGGAAAATATCACGTAATTGGCTTGCGGCTGTGCGGACTTGCGGTTCCGGAATTGCAAACTTCAAGAAATTTGCGGACTTGCGGTTGCGGAAAGTAAGGATTAGGGTTTGCGAACTTGCATTTGCGGAAGTGGATTTTCGTTTGCGGTGTCCACCTCTGACACATACACATGCACACACAACTCTTCCTTCACCGCACTGCTTGATTTTATGTTAATCTTGCGTATAATTTACTCTGATGAATAATCCAGCTTTACAATAATAGCAAAATTGCAATGTGTTTCGGAGGGCCTCCGCCGAACCCCTGAGACTGGCTCACCGAACCCCTGGGGTTCGGTCGAACCCAGGTTAAGAACCACTGGTCTATAACTTAAGTCAGTGTGAAATATTGTTATAACGGTTGTTGTATTATAACTCCCATAACCGCCAGTGGAAGAATGACTTATCACCACAGAGCAGTCACAGATTAGAAAAAAAGAATCACCTACGCAGAGTACGTCACCGAAGTTCGATTTAAGGATGACTTGTACACAGAGGCAAAGTCAAGGCTTGCTCACCATGTCATCTGCACGGCGATTGGCCCAGCAGAAGCCTAACACTGCACACTCATGTTTGACGCAGATTTGTCCTGTGCCATAATGCTTAGTCTCTGCCGCCCAGACGCTGTGCATTACCGACATGACTTGCGTTATGATATTATTGCTCAGTGTCATGAAGGGTCCTAAGACGGGCTCGTGTGTTCCCCGAAACGCAACCGTCTTCGATAGATCATCCGTCTTTTGAGAGATCTCGCGCTTCTCTATTTATTGTTATTATTCTTATTGTCATTATCTTTATTATTTTCATTGTTATTATCATTATTTTTACTTTCATTATTGTTATCATTATCATTATTATTATCATCATCATCATCATCATTGTTATTATCTTTATTTCAACTATTAATCCTATTAATCCTTGGGGGAAACAGACAGACAGACAGCCTTTGAGGAAGGGAAGGGCGCGCCGGAAGGGACGCGGGGAAGGGCGGCGCCGGGGGGGAGGCGGCGTCGATATAGGGCTATATTCAAGAATGCTCGTCAAATCCCGGCCGGTGGAGATTCTCCACCGTCGTACCTCCACTGGTGGCATCTACAAGAAATGCCCCGACTGGTGGATATTTGACAGGCGTACCAACACAAGCGAGCCCAAAGCGGCATCAGTATTTTGACTGTTTTATACATATCTAATACATTTTACTAGTGAAATTTATCATTTCTGACATTAAAATAATAGCTAAGTTAGTGTTCGCCACTTGTCTGAGGCGTTGGTGCAGAAAAAATTGGCCTGAGTGATGCTTGCGAGTACATTTGAACGGCCCGCCGCCACTGCTCCACACAATGGCCGACCTCCATTCTCCCGCCGCCGCCCGGCTTCCTCACAAGTTAACACACCTATATAAGGCCTCCTGGACCTGATTTTACCTTAATGATGACACGTGTGCATTCACAGTGTATGGATGTCACTCTCGGTTGTGTTGAAAACTCTCCTGTAATGGTCTGGGAAGAAATACGATGGAATAAGTGGAGAGCGGGGTGAAGGGGGATGTGCAAGTTGTCGGGAATCAGCTGACTCAAACCTCCACCCCTGAGCTCGACGCGTTGCGTCGTATGTTGATTCTTGTATACCAAAAACCGATACAACGGGTGGATAAAAATTCTTGAATATGGCCCATAGTCTGTGCGTCTCGCTACTGATCCCTCGTCCATCTGTCTTACATTTGTATCCTACTGTCTACATTTTATACTGAAGACAGATGCGTTTTATTTTTCATCATACAGTTTGTTGTTCATTTGTTTATACGAGTATATGTATTTACTTGTTTGTTATTGAGTTATTCCTTTATCCGTGTATCTATTTATATTACTTCTTTATCTCTTTCTACAATCATAAAACACGACACCACCGTATATTGGAAAAACGAGCGCGAACTGAAAAATAGATGAATGAGGTCTCCACGTTGTCCTTAGCTTATTTTCTTTCAAAACACCACCACCACCACCACCACTACCACCGCCACCGCCACCACCACCACCACAACCACCACCACCAACAACACCACCATCATCACCACCACCACCACCACCACTACCACCACCACCACCACCACAACCACCACAACCACCACCACCACCACCACCACCACCACTACAACCACCACCACCACCACAACCACAACTACCACCACCACCACCACCACCTACCACCACCACCACCATCACCACCACCACCACCACCACCACCACCACAACCATCACCACCACCACCACCACCACCACCACCACCACCACAACCATCACCACCGCCACCACTACCACCACCATCACCACCACCACCACCACCACCACCACCACCACTACCACCACAACCACCACCATCACCACAACCATCACCACCACCACAACCCATCACCACCACCACCACCACCACAACCACCACCACCACCACCACCACACCACCACCACAACCATCACCACCACCACCACTACCACCACCACCACCACCACCACCACCACTACCACCACCACCACTACCACAACCATCACGACCACCACCACCACCACCACCACCACCACTACCACCACCACTACCACCACAACCACCACCACCACCACAACCATCACCACCACCACCACCACCCACCACCACAACCATCACCACCACCACCACCACTACCACCACCACCACCACCACCGCCACCATAACCACCACCACCACCACCACCACCACCACCACCACCATTCCACCATAAACCACCACCACCACAACCACCACCACCACCACCACCACCCCCACCACCACCACAACCACTACCATTCCACCATAACCACCACCACCACCACCATCACAACCACCACCACAGTACTACATTATCAATAGAAACAGCTGTAAAGCAATATGTTCTGTGCTGCTACTACTACTACTACTACTACTACTACTACTACTACTACTACTACTACTACTACTACTACTACTACTACTACTACTACTACTACTACTACTACTACTTTTACTGCTGCTGCTACTTTGACGCCCAGTTGTGGGTTCATATTCTAACGCAGAAAAGCACTAATGATGATAATAGTAATATTAATGAAAATAATAATAATAACAATAATAATAATAGTAATAATGATGATATTATCTATGAGGATAATTATTGTAATAGCAATAGCAACAATAATGATAGTGATGATGATAATGATGGGTTCAAATATGATAGATTATATTATTGTACAAAAAAGTCATGGACTGCTTCACTAATAGGGCGTTGGATAAGTGGCAGGAGCTTAGCAGGTAGTGAGCGTCAATACGATACAGATCTTTAGGAGGCGGATAACTTCATGGCTAAGGGTGAGCGATGATGGTTGGTAAGCAGGAGCTGCCTCGTGTTCTCATGTTCTTATGTAGCTACAACAACTTGGAGGTTTGAGGGTGAATTAGATCATATTTTCATCGTCACTGATGATTTTGGGAAAGGTGAAAGAAGGGGGAAAGAGGGACAAAATGGCGGAAGGGAGGGAGATGCATGATGAGAGGAGAAAGGAATAGGAAGGGAGAGGGAAAAAGGATGGTACGTGGGATTGCCCGAGCAGGGGTGTGGCAAGCGTGATTGAGAGATCCCTTAGGAACGCGAGAGAGAGAGAGAGAGAGAGAGAGAGAGAGAGAGAGAGAGAGAGAGAGAGAGAGAGAGAGAGAGAGAGAGAGAGAGAGAGAGAGAGAGAG
>JACEEZ010018661.1:179230-209230 GCA_016584305.1 Chionoecetes opilio | reverse complement strand
TCTCTCTCTCCCCTCTCTCTCCCCATTCCCCCTCTCTCTCTCTCTCTTTTTCCCTCTCCCCCTCTCCCCCTCTACCTCTCCTCCTCCCCTCTCTCTCTCTCTCTCTTTCTCTCATTATTTGATCATTATTACTATTTTATTGTTTTTTGTTTTATTATAAAATTATTATTTCATTAATAATATTAATTATTATTAAAGTATTTGGGGGGGTCCCCGTGGGGGGGGTTTGGGTGGGGAGGAGAGAGGGGGAGAGAGAGAAAAGAGAGAGGAGGAGAGTGGTGAGGGAGTCCGCAGTCATCTCCCCCAATGTTGTGAACAGACTGTGGGTGGGGGTGGTGTTTACGGTGTTTTTTAAATCACGACCTGAATATGTATAAATTAAATAAAAGAATATCATAGGAAACCGCCCCTATTAGTACCATGAGGCGCTGCGGATTGCTTTATTGCGCATCGGGTTCCATTAGGGAAATTGTGAAGGAGCTGAAGTGATAGTATGGGGAAGAAAGAAAACAAAAAGTATTGAAAACCCCCTTTAAAGTGTTCCTACGCAGTTTTGGAATAAAAACCGAAAAGACTTGAAAAGGGATGAAATATAAAAAGGATTGAAATGTCAAAATGTCTTTCCCAGGTAAAAAAAGGGGGAAAGGGTTTCAATTTTTTGTTAACAAAGGAACGAAGGGGAAGGACCATAGCGACAAAAGCGACAAAGGTCACAAGAAAGAGATACCGTGACGAGGGACTTTTTCAAAGGAAACACGCGACAGTATTTTATTAATTTTTGTTATGAAGATTTTACAAACAGTGTACTATATAGTGATCAATAAAATGTTCCTTGGGGGGAAGCTAGCTGCTTTAAACTGGATTGGGGGGGGGGGGGGGGCAGCCCCCCCCCTTTTCCCCAGCTAGTTAACTAACCAAAAACCCAGCTTGTTTACGTAACCAAACCCAAATCAAATAAGAGATGAAAGTAAGGGGAAAAATCTCTGGCAAGCATTTTTTGGGGCATACTCCCCACAGAGGCTTGTACACCACTGTTTTTTAAGCCAAGGTTCATATCGTCATTAACACTAAAAAGTAACAAAGTCGGGGAAAATGTGCTCTTTTACTCTTAATGGGATAAAAGTCAGGGGAAAATCTCACGCAAGCATATTTTTCATACCTACTCTCCTAATAAGCTTTCACCATCTGTTTTTTACGCCCCCGGTTCATTTCGTCTTTAAAACGCAAAAAAGGGAACAAAAGTGGGGAAATTGCTCTCTTACCTTTAAAGGGGGATGAAAATACAGGGGAAATCCCGCGCAAGGGAAATGGTAAAGACGGGTCTGTGCGATGTCTTCGTTTGTTTACCTTCACCGCGGTGCGACGTATCCTTCGGGGCTAAAAACGTTTGACGCTACCAAAATTACGTGCGAAGCTTCTTCACCGAAAACATTTGACAATCTGGCCCTGTGTTGTACCGTGGATGGTGGGGCAACATTTTTTTAGCCCTTTCTCTTGGAGAAAAAGTGTAAATCTTCTGTCCTTCCGCGACGGGCCCTTATAAAGACTCTCTCTCTCTCTCCCCCTTCTCCTCTCTCCTCTCCCCCTCTCTCTCTCCCCCCTTTTCCCTCCCCCTCTCTCTCCTCTCTCTTCTCTCTCTCTCTCCCCTCTCCCTTCTCCCTCTCCCCTCTCCTCTCTCCGTCCTCTCTCCTCTCCCCCTTTCTCTCTTCTCTCCCCCCGTCTCCCCTCTCTCCTCTCTCTTTCTCTCATTTTTATGATCTTTTACTATTATTTTTTTTATTGTTTTTTTTAAATAATAATTATTATTATACTTATAATAAAAAATTTTTAAATAGTATTTTGGGGTGGTCCGCCGTGGGTGGGGGAGAGAGAAGGAGAGGAGAGAAAGAGTGAGGTGGTCCGCAGTCGATCTCTCAAAGTGTTGGGGCAGCCGGTGGGGGGGGGGTGTTTTTACGTGTTTTGTTAATCCGCCGTGATAGGGGTACTAAAATAAAAAAAATTCATGAGGGACCGATCCAATTAGTACCTGAGGGCGCTGCGGATTGCTTTATTTCGCATGGGGTTCCTTTTTGGATTGTAAAAGGGGCTAAGTAATAGTATGGGAAAAAGGGAAACTGAATTTTTGAAAACCTCACTAAAGTTTTTCCTAACGCATGTTTGGGAGATCAGAACACGAATGACTATAATTAGGATATAACAAAGGTTGAAAACTGATCAAATGTCTTTCCCGGGTAAATAAAAGGGAAAATTAAACAATTTTTGTTAACAAGGAACGAAGTGGAAGAAACCTGAAAGCGATACTAAGCGATAAGGTCCAAAAGAAGCCGTGGGGGGGGGGGAGGGACGTTTTTCAAGAGGAACACGCGACGTGATTTTCTTTAATTTTGTTGTAAAATTTTTACTAACGTGTACTATAGAGTAGTCAGATAAAATGTTCCATTGGGTGGCAGCTACGTTTTACGGGATTGGGTCCGTCCTTACGTGAGAATCCTGATTTAATCGATGTTTCCCTGCTCCCGCCGCCCCGCCTCACGTTTTGGCCACCTTGAACGGGCCTTGTCGGTGGGTTTTGGATTCCCTTTACATTTTTTTTGGCCGTTGCCTTGTCACCAAACGACGGGCCCCTGACAAATCCCCCAACGAAAGTACAATTCACTGCACAGATCAGAAAAACTCCCTCACACTGTGTGTGTGTGCAAAAAGATAGATAACATAAGGCCAGGGGCCTTGATATTATTTATTATTAACATAAAAAGAGAGAGAGAGGACAAAAACATTTTTCAAACCGTCTTTCGCCCCCCATCTCCCTATCAAAAAAAAAATGTGTACGTGCGCGTGTTTGTGTGATAGATAGATAGATAATAAGAGCATAAGGCCAGTGTTTTTAAATTATTTATTTTAAACCTAGGAGAGAGTGAGGACGACAGACTTTTTCAACCGTCTCGTCCCCCACCTCCCTTCTATAAAAATGTGTACGGCGCGTGTTTTTGTAATAGATAAGATGAGAGCATGGCCGTGCCTTGTTATTATTTTTTACACTTGAGAGAACTTTTTCAACCGTCGCCGCCCCCCAACCTCCCATCAAAACACCTATGGGTGTGTGTGTGTCAAAAAAACATTCAACTCATACAAAATTATGACAACTACAACATTACAAGTCACTCCGGCCCCTAGTCACTCCGGCGCCCCCCGGGTCACTCCGGCCTACCACCCTGGTCCTCCGGCCGCCAATAAAAAAATAAACTATGTTGGTGAAAATGGGGAAATATTTGCTTTTCTGCAATCTCCACACACCAACTAATACTTTAGATTGGTATAGGAACATAAATGGCTTTCACTTCATTAAATTTTTACGTCCAAAAAACAAAATTCCAGACAACTTTTTTTCGTGTACAGACGTTGGTGGCGCTCATACTTACATTTCCATCCATGATTTCAGGAAATTTTTGAAGGGGGTATCTGGAAGTCCCCGTGTATTTTGTGTCTTCATCTGTGTCTATTAGGCTATAAATGAACAAATTACAAAATATCTACAAAATGGCTCCAACAGTCAAATCGCCATCTATTTTTTATTTACCGTGTCGTACCCTGTCGTCGTCGCCCGAAAAAATACCGCGTAGCGAAGTTTGTAAACCGTCTTACTTGCAGAACAAGCTAAAAAACGCTGCACAGACTTCTATTATTGTTTTTTTTAAATATATTTTTTATTAATTTTATTTTATGGTTTTTATTATATTAAAATTTTTTTTTTTTTTTTTTTTTTTTTATTTAAAAAAAAAAAAAAAAAAAAAAATAGCTCATCATCAACTCAACATACGTTTTTTTTTTTAATATCTAATTAAAAAATTAAAGTCCCCACTTTCATGGCCGAACACGCAGACACGTCACTCACTCGGGGGGGCCCCGCAGTGACTAGGGTTGAAACCCCTGAGAGGCCGGAGGACTGGGGGGAGGGACAGCGGCCGGAGTGCTTGTTTCCCCTACATACTACATACATACTACACAACATCAAATACATACAAAAATGTATGTTTTTTTATTAATCACCAAAATTTTCCCTCCTTCTTTTCTCTTGAAGGGGGCTTTTAAAAAGGATTGACCTACCAAGTGTTTAAAGTCGAGCAGGGTTTTGGAATATAAACTTAATGTGGGGTTTTTTTTTATGGGCAAAAAAAAAAAAAAAAAAAAATAATAATAAAATAATACTACATGAAAAAGTTGGAATCCAACAACATCGTGTTCCCAGGCGGTCACCCTCCAAGTACTAACCAGACCCAAAATTGCTTAACTTCGCTGATCGGACAGAAACGGTGCTTCAACGTTATGGTCGTTGGCTCTAAAATGGTGAAATATATGGTTTTTAAACCAAAATACGCTCCGAAGATATCTATTTCACTAGTCGAAAATTATCCGTTAGCAACGACTTGCTATTTTAAAAATTTATAGCATCATCATTGCAATTTGCAAGTTGTACCTCAACAAAAATAAGCCAAATTGTTTATGGGTTTCCTTCCTCTTCTGAAGTTAAAAATTGTGCAACAAATTTATTTAGTCACACAATATATTTTTCATTGTAATTCGGGGCACTTCTGAAAAATTTTTTAACACCCTCTGGTACTAGCAGGATGAGGAAAACCCTTTTACATTAGCCCTTTCTACAATTTTTTAATTTTATCTATAGTAAGGGTTTTCTCTATTTTTTTTTATTATAAAATACAAATTTTCTCTAATGTTTTTTTTAAATTTATTTTTCATGCTTGGTAGCTTTTTAAAATTAAGTTTAATTTTTTTTTTTTTTATTTAGTTAAAATTTTTAAATTACTTTCATTTTTTTATGTGGGTTTTTTTATGGTCTAATATATAATTATTATTTTATTGTTGCATTATTTGAAATGCACGGTTCATTTTTTGGTTTTTTGTTCTGATAAAAAATATTTTTTATTGAATTTTTCTTTTTTGTGTGTAATATATTTGGGGGGGGGGGGGCATAAAAGGGTTCCCCGGGGGGCCCCCACAACCGGGCCGCCACTGGAATTTAGTGTAAAAAGGGGATTGAGGGAAAAACTGAGTGAAATTCCCCTTGGGCTTTCTCTCCCAGACCTCTTTTTTTCCTTTATGGTGGATGGGTAAAAGGAGAAATCTAAACCAGGGAACGCGTCATCTCAAGGACGAAAATAAAAACAAAAAAATCTTAATTTAACTTTTTTTTTTTTTTTCCTTCTTTTTTTTCTTTCAGTCCCTTTCATTGTTTTTTAAAGTTTTTGGGTTTTCCTATAAACTTAAAAATGCATCCCCCGGGCGCATCATCCAAAACCCTTTAAGGGGTTTTGTCATCCATAAAACTTACTATCAAGATTTGGGATGAATTTTTTTTTGCAAAAACTATCCCTTATCTTTTTATTCCCTCTCTCCCCGCTCTCTCTCTCCCCCTCTCTCCTCTCCCCTCCTTCTCTCTCCCTCTCTCTCTCTCTCTCTCTTTTCCCCCCTTTTCCTCTGGTTTTGGTTTTCTTTCCATGGCTATAATTTTGTTAAAGAAAATAACCATAGAATTATGGTAACTAAAACCCTACGTTATTTACTAAATTTCTTTAAAATCATTTTTCGCAATATTTATATATATTAATTTTTTTAACTTTATTTTTTTTGGGGTTTTATATTATATTATAAAATATATATTAAAACTGTATAGTTATATTATTTTATACTATATATTATAAATATATATAATTTTATATTATATATATATATATTATATAATATTAAAACCCCAAAATATATATACTCTATATATATTATTATATATATAAAACGTATTATTATATTTTATATACTATATATAATATATATAATATATAAAATATTATTAAAAATATTATTTATTTATATAAAATATATATATTAATATATAAAATATATATATTATTTAAATTTTATATATATTATTAAAATAAATTTTTACATACATTGATCCCTTGGTCACTTGTCCTTTTGTTGATTCCTTTGGGCTTTTTTTTTTTTTTTTTTTTGTTTTAGTAAACTAAGGACTTGTAACATTCTGCTGTGAGACGAATAGCGGCTGTTGGCGTTGGCAGAGATTGGCAGAGATGGAAGATGCCACAGTTTTCACAGACCCGTTCGTTGACCAAAGTGTTTAAAAGTCGAGCAGGTATTGGAGACATATCTATAATAATATAAGCGAAAGTGTGTCTGTCTGTCTGTCTGTCTGTCTGTCTGTCTGTCTGTGTGTGTGTGTGTGTGTGGTATAGGTTCCGCCCCCCGTGGCGCAAACACCTCATATGGCACATTTTTGGAATCGGGTCGACCAGGGGAAGGTCATAAGCCCACTTATGAGATGATCCGATCCTTTTTTTTTTTTTTTTTTTTTTTTTTTTTTTTTAGCAGCCTATTAGCGAGAATTGTGAAAACAAAAGTGGGTTGCGAGAATTGAGGAAGCCTTGATGTAGGGTGATGGGTAATGGGTGAGTGAATGGGTGGGGTGATGGGTAATGGGTGTGGGGTGATGGGTGAGTGAATGGGTGGGGGGTGATGGGTGATGGGTGAGGGAAATAGGTGGGGGGTGATGGGTAATGGTGAGTGAATGGGTGTGGTGATGGGTAATGGGTGAGTGAATGGGTGGGGGGTGATGGGTAATGGGTGAGTGAATGGGTGGGGGGGTGGGATGGGGTGAATGGGTGTGTGGTGATGGGTAATGGGTGAGTGAATGGGTGGTGGTGATGGGTAATGGGTGAGTGAATGGGTGGGGGTGATGGGTATGGGTTTTGGTGGTGAATGGGTGGTGGTGGTGATGGGTAATGTGGTGAGGAATGGGTGGGGGGAATCATAATTTCTTAAATTCCAGTGAAATTTCGGAATGTTATGAAAGGGGGCTATGGAGGTCCAGTTTGGGGGGGCCTGAATTCCCCACAGAAAACAAGGGTTGGTGGGGCCGAAGGCCCACCAATAGCCCTCCGCAGGAGCTAGCCAAAAAGTCCGCCCGGGGGGCGGCTTTGCGGCTAGTAAACTTAATGTAGGTGTTTTGTATGGGAGAGAGAGAAAAGAAAGGAACCGCCAAATTAAATTAAAAATGAATGAAAATTCAGAGGGATGTGAAACTCAAAGCGTCCGCCCCCTGGGATGTAGGTAAAAGACCAATCGCAAAGCAGCATTCGAGTCCTCGTGGACGGTGGAATTCTTATATAACGTGAAGCAGTTCAGTTATGGCAAACATAGAACCTAACCTCCGTCGAGTCGAGGTCTACGCTCACTCATCTCTTTTTTTTTTAAAGATTGGGGGTCCTCGGATGGGTGGTCCAGACAGCTTCCTGGCGTACACGGATTTATCTCCCTTCACGGCTTGGCCCCACCTGTAACTCTGAAAACTCCCCTGTGCTCCTCCCCACCCGCCATTAAAAAAAACCTCACCCTTTTGCCTCAGTGTTCCCACACCCAGTTATTTTGAAAACCCCCACCCCTGATACTGTTACCTGATACAGTGTTCCACCCCACCCATAATTCTGAAAACTACCCTGTGTCTGTGTTCCTCCCCACCCGCTATTCCCCGATTCTGTGTTCCACCCCACCCATAATTCTGAAAACGCCCCTGTGTCTGTGTTCCTCCCCACCCGATATTCCCTGATACTGTGTTCCACCCCACACGCAATTCTGAAAACGCCCCTGTGTCTGTGTTCCTCCCCACCCGATATTCCCTGATACTGTGTTCCACCCCACACGCAATTCTGAAAACTCTCCTGTGTCTGTTCCTCCCCACCCGCTATTCCCTGATACTGTGTTCCACCCCACACTCAATTCTGAAAACTCTCCTGTGTCTGTTCCTCCCCACCCGCTATTCCCTGATACTGTGTTCCACCCCACACGCAATTCTGAAAACTCTCCTGTGTCTGTTCCTCCCCACCCGATATTCCCTGATACTGTGTTCCACCCCACACTCAATTCTGAAAACTCTCCTGTGTCTGTGCCCCTCCCCACCCGATATTCCCTGATACTGTGTTCCACCCCACCCGTAATTCTGAAAACTTCCCTGTGTCTTGTGTTCCTCCCCACCCGCTATTCCCTGATACTGTGTTCCACCCCACCCGCAATTCTGAAAATTCCCCTGAGACTGAGTTGGTCACTAGTGACCAAACCCGCCCTGACACCAACTTACCGCCGCTGTTCCCCCCTTCCCCCCTCCCCCCCTCGGTGCGAGCCTCTGCCCAGAACGCATGCTCCCATCCAACCATGGCTGCTCTCCGCCCAACCCGCCCAACCGTTCCCCCCAACCTCACACTCAAGTACAAAATCATGAACGAGCATCCCTCCGGACCTAAGCACCGTTTTCTACACCACTACTGACATCTCTCACACCAAATGCTTCAAGTCTGGTCCATATGTGATTGTCGATCACGGGGGGGGGGGGGGGGGGGGGGGAAGAAGGTGCCTGTGACACATCCAAGGCAACACCAGGCGCCCACCCCCCGACGCCCGGACGAGGGACGGCCACGGACACGGCACACGCCTCCAAGCGCCCAGGGCCACGGCTCGGCGGTCAACCCCTCCACCACCGCCCGTCTCCACAGCATGGCAATTTATTTATTGATATACATAGATATACATTGTTTACAAAATTCATTAGGTTTACATAGTTATTACATGGTTGCAATGTTTATACTGTGGCATATATAAATATGATGTTGATGGGGGGGGGAAGGGGGGCGGCGCGGATAGCCCCTATGTCGGCCTGATTACCGATCACAGGTCTCGCCTCGCTAACCGCCTCACCCTTTAGGCCCGTCCCTGGGCACTCCCATCCATGGGGTGGGGGGGAAGGGGGGCGGCGCGGAGAGCCCTGTAACGGTTTGATTACCGTCCACAGGTCTCGCCTCGCTAACCGCCTCAGCCGAGGCCCGCCCCCGGGACATGCCACCCGAAAACACGTACATAAAGTATAATGGTACATATAGTTTAATTTTTATAATAATATTAGCATTGGTTTGGTGTCCCGGGAGGAAGTAGGGTATTTTGTGTCGCGAGGTTTTAGGAGGGGTAGGTCGCGTTGAGCCACGAGACAGTGTTGGCGCCGTGATGTCTGGCTATGTGGTTGGTGCGTATAGAAGGGTAGGTCACGTGGGCCACGGGACAATGTTGGCGCGTTGATGTCGGGCTATGTTGGTTGGTGCGTGTAGATAGGTTGGGGGGGGGGTTTGGATTGGAGTAAAGAAGGTTGATGTGTGGTGTGGATGGTTAGCGGGAGGCAGGGAATCTATAAGGGTGAAAATTTTCGTTGTGGTATTTTTGGGAAGGCATCAATTTGTTAGAGATTTATTGTGGTAAATAATTTTCAAAGGAGGTATGTTGGCTGTCTCGTGTAGCTCGCGACAGGTTACGAAGTCTTGCCATTGGACATTTAGAGCAAAGCGTAGGCCTTTGTTTTGAATGGTTTGTAGTTCAGGTGGTTAGTTTTAGCTGTTAAGGAGAGGGCCAAGGGGACAGTAAGTTAAAAGCAGTTGTACCAGTGCTTTAAAGAGATGAAGTTTAGTTTTCCGTTGGCGTCGCGAAATCTATAAAAAACATTGAGGAGTGTTCTAGCGTGCCTGCCTTCTGGGTGATATGTTTGTTGAAGCGGAGGGGAAATTTTCTATGTTGAGTCCGAGAACCTTATTTTTTTTGTTATGGGGGATTGGTGTGGCGTTTGGTAGGAAAGGGTAGAGGGAAAATTTTTTGTGGTCTCTGTGCCTTGATATGAAGTATGTTTTCTGTTGTTTTTTGAGGGGGGAGAAAGGAAAGCGCCATTTGAGCTCCCAAAGGCTTGTGGTGGAGAGTTCGTTTTGTAGACGACGAGTAGATGTTCGAGTGTCCGTGCGCGTGTGAGTTGTTTTTACGTCATCGGCGATGGATGGTAAATGATTCTCGGTGTCTGGGGTTTTGGTAAGTTCGTGTTTTACTGTTGTAAAGTGTTGGGGAGAGAACAGAGCCTTGAAGAACGCCTGCGAGAGGGGAAAAGGAGGAGGGTAGGTGTGTAGGTTTTTTGAATCTAATTTGACGGTCCATGAGAAAGTTACAGAGAAGGCGTTGTGGTTAAAGGGGGAAGATTGAAATTGTTGCAAAATTTTTAAAAATTAGTCCCCTGTGCCAGACAGTGTCAAAAGCTGTTTGACGTCTTTTGGGCACGAGGGCTGTTCTGAAGTGGTGGGAACTGGATTTTAGGTAGGCAAGAATGGGGTTGGGGCGTTTCCGTAGTTAATCCACTTCTGAACCCGAATTGTTTTGGGGAGAGGAGTTCTAGTGTTCTAGGTGCGTCCTTAGCCTATAACTTATAATTCTCTCGAAGGTTTTCCCCCAAAATCTCCAGAAGGCTAATGGGGCGGTAACTGTCTGGGAGGTGTAAATTTTTTTTTGGTTTTGGTATGAGGATAGTGGGTGGCATTTTCATTGTTTTGGGGAAATATCCAGTAGCAAGCGCTGCGTTATAAATTTGGTTAGGGAAGAGTTGATGCACATTTGGGGGTTGGCTAGTCATTGGCCATGTGATCCCTGTTGGGCCAGGGGCCCGGCGTGGGGTGTGTTTTAAGAGGCTGGCGACTTTCTCTTCCCCGATGGGGGAGGTGAGGAGGTGTTGGTAGTTGAGAATGGATGTGCGATGTTGTTGAGCGGGAGGGTGTTCGCTTGGGTGTGTTTTATGTGTGTTATGATGGTGGTGATATGTGTTGTACTGGGTATATGTGGAGGGAGTGGGTGGGGTCGAAAAACCTGCTGCCAATGTTTAAAAGTGTCGACCACTTGAAGAGGGTCAGTGACTCGTGTGTTGTGGACTTTTAAGTATTCAAAATGGGGCCTAGTTTGTTCCTCGGAGGTTGTGAATTTTACGCCAAAAGTGGGTGGGGTTAGTGTTTCTGAATGAAGCCGGTTTTTTATCATGTTATGCCAATATGTGTTGTGTCGATAGTTAAGCTATCATGAATGTGTCTACGAAGATGTTTATGTCTCTATATACTGGGATGTGGTTATGTAAGTTGTTGAAAGGCGTGTTTTGTAGCATATGAGTAGGCGTTGGTCCTATTTAAGGTTTGAAATCGTGGTATATCTTGTGGCGTTTCTTAGGTATGTGTTGGTCGCCTGCCGTTAGGATTTCTCGGTGTATGGTATCGATGGCCGTGTCGATGGTGGTGTGTGGCTGGCCTTCGAGTGGTGTTGGGCGGTGTATGGATGCGAGTGTGTTTTTGTACTCGCTCCAGTTTGTGCTTTTGTAGTCTGGGACTGGGGATGAAGGTATGGCTATGGGGTTTGTGGATATACGGAGGATAACAGGTATGTGGTCGGAGCCGCATAGCGGTCCTTGGGAGAGGTGGTGGTGGTAGTGTAGGGACTGTCTGTTGCTGAATACTAGGGGCCATATTCAAGAATTTTTCTCCACCCGTTGTGTCGGTTTTTGGTATACAAGAATCAAAATACGACGCGACGCGTCGAGCTCAGGGGTGGAGGTAATGTCAGCTGATTCCCGACAAACTTGCACATCCCCTTCATCCCGTTCTCCCCTCATTCCATCGTATTTTTCCCAGACCATTACAGGAGAGTTTTCAACACAACCGAGAGTAACATTCATACCTTGTGAATGCACACGTGTCATCATTAAGGTAAAATCTGGTCCAGGAGGCCTTATTAGGTTTTGTGAACTTGTGAGGAAGCCAGGCGGCGGCGGGAGGGTGGAGGGCAGCCATTGTGTGGAGCAGTGGTGGCGGGCCGTTCAAATGTACTCGCACGCATCACTCAGGCCAATTTTTTCTGCACCAACGCCTCAGACAAGTGGCGAACACTAACTTAGCTATTATTTTAATGTCAGAAATGATAAATTTCACTAGTAAAATGTATTAGATATGTATAAAACAGTCAAAATACTGATGCCGCTTTGGGCTCGCTTGTGTTGGTACGCCTGTCAAATATCCACCAGTCGGGGCAGTTCTTGTAGATGAGACCAGTGGAGGTACGACGGTGGAAAATCTCCACCGGCCGGGATTTGACGAGCATTCTTGAATATAGCCCCATATCTGGTCGGCCTGAGCCATTATGGGTGAAGCAGGTTTTGAAGTCGGGGCCGAGAAATCTTAGGCGTTTTAATGTGGATATTTGGTGAAGTTGGTGGCCGTGTGGGTCGTTGGTATTGTGTTGGAAAGCTGTGTGTATAGCATTGAGGTCAGCGGGGAGGTAAACTGGGATATGTGTGTGATTAAAAAGTTGGTTGAGGCAGGCAAGTGGAAGTCCAGCGTTGGATCGGGCGTATGTTGTAGCAACTATCATAGGCCCGTGTACTGTGTATATTTTTGTGGCAAGGAAATGTGGGGAGGGCCAGTTTGGGAGAAATTCGTGTCTGAGGGTGGATTTGACGAGGATAGCAACGCCGTCGTTAGGGTCACAAGTGTATTTTGTGGTGTAGCCGTAAAATTTGATGGGGTTAGGAGGCGTGCCAGTGTGGTTGAGGAGAACTATGTCAGGGTCAAGGGAGAGGATGAATTGGGAGATCATGTGTCTATTGTTATGGTAGCTGCGACAATTTAGCTGTGTAATTATTAGCATGGTGAGTAGCTGCGTAAGTTGTGTGTCCTACTGATGTTTCGAGAAACGGGTGGCTGGGCGGATTAGAGACCTTGATCGCAAGTCGGGGCGAGTTCCATCAAAAGTTGAGGTGACATAGTGAGGGAGTGTGGTGGAGGTTTTCTTGAGAGGCTGTGTGGGTTGGTTATCCACGGGAGACAAGGGCGACAAGGGAGGAAATGGCGCGCGGGTCGCGAGTTGGCCGGGAGAGAGAGGCCGTGTTGGTTGGCTGTCCATAGGAGACATGGGAGCCGCGTGGGCCGCACGTTGGTTGGGAGAGGGTGTGGCGGCCGGGGGGGGGACTACATCTGCGTCCGCAGTGGTTGGCACACAAGACGACACAGCGTGGCCAGGTTGAGGTTTGGGGGGGGGGGGGGGGCTACTTCAGCGTCCAGAGTTTGGCGCGCAAGACAGTGTTTCATTGTCTGTTTCACAGTCTGTGCTTGATGGAGTTGAGAGTGCGAGGGAAGGGGAGGGAGAGAGTGCCCCTGAGGAGGCCTTAGATGGGTAGGGGGAACGGGAAGGGGGATGTGACCTGAGTCTATAGGAAATTAAGCGTTCAAATATCTTTCCAAGTCCGTCAAGTAAGCTAATGGGTCTGTAGCTAGAGGGATCTGTCGGGGGTTTGGAGGGTTTGGGTATAAGTCGTATGTTGGCTGTCTTGAATGGTATGGGGAAGTACCCGCATGCAAGGGAAGCATTGTAAAGGTTTGTGAGAGCCTCAATGGCGTTAGGAGGGAGTTTTCGGAGGGCATGGTAGGTAAGGCCTGTTGGGCCGGGAGCACGTCGCGGTGAGTGACGGAGAACTACTTTCACCTCGTCCGGGGTGAAAGGTAGGATGAGATGTTGGTGAAGGTGATTATTATGGAGGTTTGCGTGGAGTATTCGTGGTTCATGTTGTATCAGATCGTGTCCCTGTCGCATTCGTTGTTCAATATTATTAAAGTGTTGTATAACAGGAGGATGTTGTGTAGGTGGGTGTGGTTGAAAGATGTGTTCCCAGTGTTGCTTGAATGCTTCGTCACCTCACAGGGGTCTGAAATTTTGTTGTTGTTTATTTGGAGGTATTCGAAGTGTTGTGTTGCTGGTGAACCTTTTAGTGAACGTATTCGTGCCCAAAATTTGGAAGGAGTGGTGATTCTGTGTAATTCGGTGCGTTGTATGAGATTGTGCCAGTGTTCATTGTGGTCTTCCTGTAGGCTGGCAAGTATGTGTCTCCGAAGAATGTTGAGGTCCCAGAGCACTCTCTGGACGCGAAGCTGGTTGTGTGTGTAGCGGTGTCTGTAGCATGTGATGAGTCTGAGTGTTCGGTGTGAGGGCTTGAAGTCCCTGTAGGTGTTGTGGTGTACTGTTGGTGACTGGGTGTTGGCAGCATCCAGGATAGTGTCTTGGATTCTCTCGGCCTGTTGGTCAAGTGTCTCAGGTGTTTTACCTTCAAAGTTGTAGCGTAAGTCAGTCTCTTCAATAGTGGTCGTGAAATTGTCCCAGTCTGTTTTACTGTAGTTGTGTTTAGGTGGGGAGGGTATGGAAATGGGATTAGAAGAAATATGAAGAATGACAGGGATGTGGTTAGATCCACACACGGGACCAGGTGAGATGTGATGGTGGAGAAACAGGCTTTGACGGTTTGTGAAGATGAGGTCGGGGCGGCCGCGGCTGTTGTGATTGAACGAGGTAGGGAAGTCTGGGCCTAGGAATCTAAGGTGTTTCAGTGTACTGATACGTAGTAGCTGGGTGCCGCGTGGATTATTTACGGTGTGATGGAAGGCTGTGTGTGTGGCGTTGAAGTCTGCGAGTATATATGTTGGGATGTTGTAGTTAAAAAGAGTATTGAGGTCTGCGTACGGGATGTGTGTGTGGGGTCTGGTGTAGGTGGTAGCTACCATGAGGGGGCCATGTATTGTTGTGAGCTTCACGGCCAGAAAATGCCCGAACCTCCACTCGGAGACAAAATAATGCCTGAGTGTGTTTTTTATGAGAATAGCAACGCCGTCGTGCTGTGTTTCTGTAGTGTAGCGTGTAGTGCAACCGAAGTATTTAATGGGTGTTCTTGTGACTCTAGTGCTATTTAAGAGTAATATGTCAGGGTTTTGTTCGTCTATGAGGTGAAATATTAGGTGTCTGTTTGTGAAGTACGAACGGCAGTTGAGATGAATGACTTTTATGAAGAGGATAAGGAAGAGGGATGATGTCTGCCTTTTACGCTACGGGTAACTGCAGGGGAAAGGAGTTGGTTGGGAGGTCGGATGGGGGAAGGGGTGAGAATTTCGGTAGTGTCCTCAGGTTCACTATCTATGATGAGATCGACAGACGAGGAGGGAGAGGGGATCAAGGGAGCATGGGAAGGAGCTGTGGAAACCATTGTGGTGGTGTAGAAGGATTTTGACGGGGTGAGGTTAGGTAGTGGTCTGTGTTTTATAACGTAGGTTTGGGTTAGGATAGGGGGTTGGGAAATGGAGGGTAGGATAGAGGAAGTTTGGGGGAAAGGGGAAGGGGAGGGGGATTGGGAAGTGGAGGGGGAGAAAGGATTCAAAGGACTGGTGAGGGAGGGTGTGGCGGTGTGGGAAGGAGTTGATGCCATCGCGTCATTGGCTGGCGGGACTGCAGTGTTGGAGGCAGAGGGTGGAGTCAGGTTGGCTCGCTGAGCAAGTGAGACAACGGCCTCTGAGATGTGTATGTTTGGTAAGCCGTTATCTATTAGGATTTTTGGAAACATTTTGCAATATATGTCAATGTCTCCTTTGCTGAGGGTATTGGCAGCAGCTGAGCAGGCAAAAACCTTGGCGCTCATGATGGACGAGGCAAGGGGCATGGGTTCGGAAAGGAGAAAGATGGGTTGGGTTGGGGTGTGGGTAAGAGAGGTGGTGGGTGGTGTTGAGGAGCGGGGGGGAAGGGTCTTGCCGCCTGAGCGTAGGAAGGGGTTGAGGAATGTGGGGAAGGAATGTGAGGCTGATGGTTATATGTGGGGATGGGTGCAGGGGTGTTTTGTGTTTTTGTGGCGAGTTTCTTGGCGGGGCAGCTATAAGAGACAGCAGTGTGTGTTCCATCACAATTTAAACATTTGTGCACGTCTGACGTGCATTGCGTGTGGATGTGGCCTTGAGCAGCACATTTGGAGCAAACTAGGGTGGTCATTTTACAGCGGTATGTGGGGTGGTCAAATTTGTAGCACTTTAGGCATTGTTGTATGGGTTTGTATTGTTCAGGTTCAATGTTGTAGGAGGGTGTTTTGATGGAACCTACACTAATGCCTCTCTGAAGGAGTTTCTTGGCTTCGTTTGGGTGTGAGCAGCGAATTTTTAGGATAGGGAATTTTGAGCTGCGAATCAGGTAGAGGTCCTCAACAGTTACCTCGTTGCGCGTGTTTATGTCTTGAATAAGCGCTTGTGTTGGTTGGCTGTGGAGAGTTTGACAGACCCGGAAGGCCATGATGGTTCTGGCATCCGGGCTTGCACGGATTCCACCAAGTGGAACCCATTGTTCATGAGTTTCCGTGTGTTCGTTATGTTGGTGTGGTTGGTGTAGTCTTCAATGTCCGCTAGGCGAACAATGATTTTCTTCCCGGAGTAGAAGTACCTGACATGAGGGATCTCTGTGATGTTGAAAAATGCTATGCTTATGTCTGCAGGTGGTGTAGTGGAGTCAAAGGTATAGCGAAGTGTGAGATTTGGAGGAGGCGAGTGTAGAGGGGGGAGGTGGTTGTGGGACGTCATGGTGCCAGAAGCATGTGAGGAGATAAGGTGAGTATTAGGGATAGAATAAATGAAGGGACCACTAGCTATCCGCTACCCCTGGAAAGTCTGAGGGGCTCCTTTCATGGATATACCTTCGGGAACGCCAGGAAATTAGCTAGTGGACTTTCTCGAGACAGTAGTAGGAGGGAGGAAAGAAGTCGAGGTAAGGCGACGGGGAGTAATGCATCAGGGCACGTCCGACAGCAGCGGGTTTCTATCGCTGGGCCGTGGGGACTGCCAATGCAATTACTTTTACGAGCGAGAGAAGCACAGTATCACGATGGCGGTATTGAATTTTTAATCAAACGGAAGGCTGGCGCCACCCCTTCAGGGGTGGGGGGCTAATGTGCAGGGGGAGGCACAGGCAGGGTGGTGAGGCAGGTGGTAAGGCAATATAGAGTTGGGCGTTGAGTAAGTAGATGTCTTCTTTCTTCTTTCTTCAGTTAGCGGCACTAGGGCGGCACGCTAAAACAATCTTCTTATCTTCTTGTCTTCTTGCTTACATAAAACGGCGAGCCAAAAAAGTGTGTTGGATATTGCTGAATTTGATTTCCCTATTTATATTGCGTTTGGTTACTCAGGATCCAAAAAGATTCGAGCTGATTGGCTCGGTTATGCTCTCGCCGGGTAACTCTGACCCGGGAGCCCCGTATATATAACAAGGGTGGGTAGAAAAGCAGTTACACAACGGCATCGCTCCAAGAAGGACTGGTACCACCAGTCACCTCTGCAACCACATCGTCATCATGTCTGGACGTGGAAAGGGAGGAAAGGTTAAGGGGAAGTCAAAGTCGCGCTCTAGTCGAGCTGGACTTCAGTTCCCGGTTGGCAGAATCCATCGCCTCCTGAGAAAAGGGAATTACGCTGAACGCGTTGGCGCTGGTGCCCCAGTGTATCTTGCGGCAGTCATGGAGTACTTGGCTGCTGAGGTGCTCGAGCTAGCCGGCAACGCTGCCCGTGACAACAAGAAGACTCGCATCATCCCTCGTCACCTGCAGCTGGCAATCCGCAACGATGAGGAGCTCAACAAGCTACTCTCAGGCGTGACCATTGCACAGGGCGGTGTGCTGCCCAACATCCAAGCAGTGCTCCTTCCCAAGAAGACAGAGAAGAAGTAAAAGGCACACCAGTTCCTTTCACAAGACAGATAGTATCCGGCTCCTATTCGGAGCCACAAATATAATTCTTGAGAGTTGCACGGACCGAATAATAATAATAATAACAATAATGTAAATACCTATATATAGTAGTAATGATATATATTTTAATAGTGCTGATGAGAATAATAATAGTAATCAGGATAAATTGTAGGCGTAGTAAATGAGACAAGGAAAACACGCACACAAAACAAAATCAGAAAAAAAAAGGAGCGACCCGTATATGGGAGCGTATCTCGAGGGGAGGGCGGAGCCAGAGGAAGCCAGCAGTCGCCGCGCAAGGAGCTGTTGGTGGGGGTTACACGACCTTTCGAGCGAATGACTTTTCGAGCGAATGACTTCGAGCGAATGACTTTTCGAGCGGAGGACCATTCGAGTGAATGGCTATTCGAGCGTAGGATAGATATGCTACTATACACGCATGGTATTAAACAATAAGGACTAAGAAATTGCTTGTTATTGTATTTAAGAGATTTTCTGTCAGATGTCTGTCTGGTTTAGAAATTGATTTTTAGTGATTGATCCCACCACAACACCGCCGACTGCCGCGCCACGGCAGTCGGCGGTGTTGTGGTGGGATCTCCCACTATGGGAAAGTTTTGTTTAATCGCTTCTTATCTGTCCCTCTCTCTCTCTTCATACCTTCCTCTCTCCCTCCATACCTCCCTCTTTCCCTCCATCCCTCCCTCTCTTAAGGTTAGACGACCTGTTATTGTATTTTAAGAGATTTTCTGTTAAATGTCTGGTTTAGAAATATATTTTTATATAGGAATATATATATATATAGGAATTTATATACTATAGGAAAGTTTTGTTTTATCGCTTCTGCTTTATCTCGATTACTACCATATGGACAAAAACTTTTTGTCGTATGCGCCCTTCTAAAAAACCTTAAAACCTTTTGGGGCAAGCTTTTTACCTTGTCAAAATAAAGGACAAAATAATCTAAAAAGATAAAAAAGGGCTCCGCCGTCGCCATACACCGTTTGGGGACCGCGGGACGGCCTCTCCCACCCCACCCCCCCTAAAGGAAACACCCGCGAGGGTAATTTGGGGTTTTTTTTTTGGCTTTTTTTTTAAAAAAAAACCTAACCTTAATTTAAAGGGCCCTGACGCTGTCCGTGAGGGGGGGTTTGGCCCCGCTGCCCTTTTGATGCGCGGGTTTGGCGACGGCGGGGGGAAAACCAAATTTTTCTAATTAGAAAATTTTTTGCCCGTGATTTTGCCCAAAAAGAAACCCGTTTCCCAAGAGGTTTGAAGGGGGGTAAAGACGTGTGTGACAAAAGATTAGGCCTTCTTTCTTCTAAAAAACTATAGGGAAAGCCTTTGGGGTCGGCCTTTCCTTTTGGGTAGCCAAAAACCTGTCCCTAAATTTTTGATGAGAGTGGGAAAAAAAAAATGGCAAAAAATGGTGGGTGGTAAGGGGGCTTGGCCCTGTGGGATTGAATAATTTTAAAAACTGGGGTTTTGGGGCTAAAAACCCCTTTTAAGAGTATTGATTACAGTAAGAAACTTCGGAAAACCCCCTGCTATATTTCCAACCCGTAACTCATGGACTTAAAGTGGGGTGTGTGTGTGTGTGGGGTTGTTGGTGGGGAATTGGGAGTGATGAGTGTGCGTGCGTGCGTGCGTCGGGCCTTTGACCAGGACCAACGAACACAACAAAGGTTGGGAAGGGCACTACATTGTTGTCTAATATATCTACTACTACAAACATAATATATAGGGGCCCAAAAAGGGCCCACAAGCACTTGAAAGGGCGGGAACCAAGATTATGGTGGCGGGGCCGATAAAACGAATCTTTACCCCCAAATAGTTTTCCAAAAACACTAATTAAAAAACTATCAAAATACATAGCAAATTTTTTTTTTGAAAAGTGTGGAAGTGTAAATAGTAGAAAAGTGAAAATAGTACCGATTTTAAAATAATTTTTTATGAAAAATTTCATATACACAAAATTTTATTTAAGAACATAAAAACAGAAAAAAATACCCCCAATAAATGTATAAAGGTGTTACTTTCCCACATACAGTAATATTACAGGTCGCATCATTATGTGTCTGAAGGGGCATATATTCTACGCAGGCACGGAGGGGGCCCCGTTGTTTGTCTTTTGTTTGTGAGCGTTGCCACATTTTTAAAGCTTTCCGGGCCCCTGCTTATACCTGTTCGATTTGGATCTCGTTTGCTTGTTCGGGGCAACAAGCTGGTTGCGGGAATGACTATCTTGGCCCCCCTGTGCAGCACTTCGTTAGTTTGAAAAATTTTGAGGCGGGTTGCTCCCTCTGTTGTTGTGCGGCGTGCCATCCTTAAACATCTTTATTTGCCCGCACGGCTAGAAAAAAAAGGGGCCAGGTGGGGACGGGCCACGTAGATTTTTCAACCCAAGTTGTCCTTAAGTAACCCACCGGGGTTTGCAGTGGGGGAAGTGGCGTTGCCAGCTATGGATGAAACATGCGGGGATTTTCCCTCTCCGGGGAGGAAGGGTAGGGGCAAGCAGCTGCCTGATGTTTCATCCCACACCCACCAGGGTTTTTGTATGGCACTTTAAAACCAAAGACCCGTTTATTTTTCAAAAAACAGCCGCGTCAGGGGAAAAACACATCCCTGGATCCCCACATCCGGGAATACCTCACGAACGCTGCCCACCCCTGCCTGCCTCAAAGTAAACCGAAACCCCTTTTTGATGGAGAGAGCTGGGATAGGTCCTTCATTTTAAACGGGATTTCGACGTAGTCTTGACTCTAGACGGGACTCATGAAAAAAGAAGGGGCCCTGCCTAACACTTTTTCATCCTTTTTTGTATGAAGGCGTGTATGCTAAACGTTGTGTAAATTTTTTTTCTCTGACGAGCTTGAATGTACATCTCCATACAGGTTGGCCTTTTCCCGAAAGTGATTTTGGCCCTTGCGTTGCAAATATAAAGTGGCGAGCCCTCGAAAATGAACGTCGGCTGACAGGAAACTTCTGGGAAAAGGCGTTTTTAAGTTAAAATTCCCCGGGTTTTTGGGAAATGGCGGGGCCTTTTCCCATCTGGCAAATTCCCGGTTGGCATACCGGACAAACTTTGGGCCTGGCAGGGGGCTAGCAGGTATTTGAATCAGGCAAAATCTTTCGAGCAGGACATCCTAAAAATTTGGGGTTGAGGAACAAAAACTTGAGCACAGCAGCCTCTTTGTTTCTGCTATAAGCTGCTGCTTGGTCCTGAACCAGGTTCTGCGGGTGTGTTTTGGGGCTGGGGTCCGGGAAAAAAAAACCCCCATCTGACTCGTAAATCGGGGCAAGACAGCAAGTCCCTTGCGTCGCACACTGCCCGCCCAAAAACATCCTTTGATGAGGAGCTCTTTTCTCTGGACTTTTGTTTTTATCGATGCCCCGGGTGTCTGTCAGAATATTTTTCCCCCTTTGGGAGGCTTAGTAAACTATTTTAAACTTAAATTTTCTTGGGCCCCAAAAATCCACGGGGGGGTGGGCGTTTTTCAAGGGGGTTTTTTTCCAAAAGGGGAAAGCGGGAAACCTCGAATGAAACCCTGATCAAAGGAGGCTCGCACCGGATGTGGATCTCTTTTGGGTGACAGTGGATCCGTTTTTTTTTCCGGGTTTTTCCGGGGAGTTTTTTCAGCCCTGGTTACAAAAATGGGTTTTCCCTCCGTGGTACATTATCCGTGGTGATCAGTCGTATCGACGTGCATGGTCAAAAGAGGGGCCTTTTCTCAGCCAATGGGACGAGGGCATTTGTGGGTGATGAGGATTTTAAAAACTTGCATTTTCCCCAGGAAAAAGGGGTCTGTAGGAAGCACTGACAACGCCCCCCTATAAACCCCGCGGGACGATTCATCGTATTCTGTTCCAAAACGAGAGGGCCATGTTCCCCCCAACCCTGTGCTCCCACCAAAACACGCATCCCTTTAAAAACCCGTGTTTTTGTCGCACCTCCTTAAAAACAAACGATACACGGGTTTTTTGAAAGGGGAAGCGGCTGCTAGAAAACTTTTTTGCTGAAACGGGGGGACATTTTGCCTTTCCCCAATAAATTCGCTTACTCGACCCATATATAATCGGGCCCCAACGGGTTCGATTATGGATTGGGTAGGTGGGGGAGTGAGGTCGGGTTCACCCGGGTTTCCCCATGTCCCCTGACTTAATTACTGGAGGGGCAGCTAGTCTCCCACCTACGAAAATTTTGCTTTTATTTTTTCATTTTTTTATGTTTTTTTTTTACTATCTCTTTAAATTACTGCCATACAAACTATTGCTTCCCTTTTTATTTATAATCATAAAAACCAAAAATATTTGGGGAAGTCCCAAACGTGAGGTTTCAGGGCCCCCTGTGAAACCTCCCCCTCCCCCACGAAACCCCCACCTTTTTACAAAAAACCCTAGGGGGGGATAGCCCTTCCAGGTCGCAGACACATTTTCCCCCCCAAATCTCATCCCAAATGAGCCCAAAACGGCGACCTCGGTCCAGAAAGCCGCGACAAAATAAACCAAAATTTTTTAAAATTATTTGTGTATGTAGGGGGCCTAAAGGGAGGGATTTAAAGATATAACAAAAAGGGAAAAAAAAAGTATTTGAAAGTAATGTACTCTAAACAAAAAAGGCCCCCCCGGGAAACACCCCGGCCGCCATTTTTTTTCCCCAGCAGGAAAAACATCCCCACGGACGAACCAAAAGGGCCCACATTTTATACCCAGTTAGAAAAATACGTACGCCTCTCTCTCTCTCCCTCTCTTCTGTTCTTTTCTTTTGGTTTTGCAAAAACAAAATCCCAGAATATTTCTTCTTTTAACCATTTCACTTTTTCCTCTCTCTCCTCTCTCTCTCTCGCTTCCCCCTCCCCCTCTCCCCTCTCTCTCTCTCTTTTTCCCCCTCTCTCTCTCTCTCCTCCTCTCTCTCTCTCTTCTCTCTCTCTCCTCTCTTTCCCCTCTCTCTCTCAAAAAAAAAAAACTACAGACAGGAGGGAGTCGGGGAAAGGCAAGGCGGAGAGGAAAGATAATGTTGGGCCCCGCTGTGATTTGGTGCATCCTCCCAAACCCTTCCCCATCTCGCCCGAGCATAAAATCGACTCCTTTCCCTCGTTTTGTGTTTTGGGTTTGTTGTGTAAGGTGTGTGTGTGTGTGTGGGTGTGGGGTTGCTTAAAAATATTAATAAAAACTAAAAACAAAAAAAAAAGGAAGCTACAAGAGGCCGCGAGACCAAACACGTGGTATTTTATTAATTGAAAAAAGTTTTACAATTTTTTGGACAATGAAAAAAGAAAAACCCCATGCAACAATAAAATAAACCGGGGACCTGGATTTTTCAGAATAAAAAACAACAATGTTTTGAGGGGGAGGCAAAAAAAAAGAAAGAAAATTAATCCAAAAAAATAAACAAAAAAACGGGGTTTAAAAAGGACCCCCCTCCTCTAAAAGGGCTTAATTTCCCCTCCTTTTATAAATCACCCTCCTCGCACCCTTCCTTCCTCCTTCCCCCTCATCCTTCCCTCTTTTTTGTCTATTTCCTGCCACTGCCCCCCTAACCCCCTTCTCGATTCACTCCTCTCCTGAGGTTTCTCCTCTTTCTTCCTTCTCCAATTATTTACTCTGTTTGCTGTCCTTATCACCCCTTTCACACTTCTTCCCCTCTTTCTCCTTTGTCGCTTATTTTTTCCATTTTTAGAGAGAGAGAAGAGAGAGAGGGAGAGAGAGAGGAGAGAGAGGAGAGAAGGGGTCAGGTTTGGGGTGGGGGCGGCGCGAGTATGCAACCCCCTTTGGGAAAAATTCTTAAAACTCTTTTCCCCCACCCTTTCCCCCCTCCACCCCCATCACCACCCACCCCCAGTCCCGGGGAAAGGATTGAAAGAAAGGCAAGAAAGGAAGCTGAAAACTGAAAAGGAAAGATTGCCCCAAAAAAAGATAAGAGGGGCAAAAAGCTGGGGGAGGAAAAAAAGAGAGTTTTTGAAAAAGGGGTGAAAAAACCCAAAAACAGCGTAGTACAGCAGAAAGGAAAAAGGGGGGTTTTAAAAAAAGGTATTGAAAAAAAGAGAGAGAGAAAAAAAGATAGCCTGGGCCTGATTGACCTTCAAATCCTTTTCGTCTCGTCTCGTTCGTCTCGGGCTCGTCTCGTTCGTCTCGTTTTCTCTCTCCCCTCTCTCTCTCTCTCTCGCTCTCTTTTCTCCTTCTCTCTCTCTCTCTCTCTCTCTCTCTCTCTCTCTCTCTCCTCTTCTCTCCCCTTCCCCTCTCTCTCTCTCTTCTTTTTCTCTCCCCCTCCCCCTCCCCCCCTCCTCTCCCCTTTTTTCCCCCTTTTTCCCCAAATTTATCCCCCCTTTATTTACCGCCCTAAATAACCTTTCCTTTATTGTTTTTTTGTAAAGGGGGAAAAAAGGGGGTTTGGGGGAAAAAAAAGGGGGGGGGCAAAACCCCCGGAGGAAAGGGGAAGGGGAAGGGGAAAAAGGGGTTTTTTCCCCCCACCCTTTTTTTGTTTTAACTTGGGAAATAAAAAATGTTTGGGCCCTTTTCTTTTCCTGGGGTTGTTTTTTGTGGGGGAAAAAGAAGGGGGAAAAAGGGGTGGGGCCGGAGAGAAGGAGGAGGGGAAGGAGCCCCCCCAGAAGGGGGGAAAAAAATAGGGTAAGGAGGGCTACCCTTTTCTCCAAAATTTTGGGGCCCCTTTTTTTAAAAAGGGGGGGGCCTCCCCGGGGCCCATTTTATTTTTTTTCAACCCCCACCCCGTTTTTTTTCCCCCAACTTTTCCCTTTTCCTCCCACCCCTTTAAAAGGCCCCCATGAGGGGCGCCATCTTCCCCCGCTAAAACCCCGCGGCTTTTTTTGACGCCATCTTGCCGTCCCAGGACCACCAGGCGTGACCCACGACTTTCACTGTTAACAAACACAATTCCACTTATGACACCATTTTTTTACGCTCCCCCCGTACTTACCAAAGACAGTTAACTGTTCTTGAGTTCGGCGTGGGGGCTGGTGATCCGAGGACTACTTACTGGTAACGTTCAGAGCACTGGCGAGTAAAAGAGCGTCTCCTTTAACCATTTATTTCACATGGTAATTGAGAAGGCACACACAGTTACAGGAGGGGAGGGTATACACTTATCTTCCCAAACAAGCACACGCTTCAAGCATTCCAGGGCACAGGCGTATAGGCGATAGGAGCGGGAGAACAGATCCGAGCGTTACCATGGACGGGTGACGACTGTTCCTCTGTTCTTTTTCGCGCGTCGGCGCGCCCCCTGCCAGACCTCTCTCACTCCTCAGACATTCACACATACACACACATGATTACAGTTTTCTACAATCGTAACAATAGTAATGTTTTTATAAGTGTTGAACAGCCCATTAGTCTATTAATCGGCTAATGGGTTGTGCAACACCCCTTAAAACATTACTATATCTGCAATATACTTAGAAAGTATAACCATAAATATTCCTCAATCAGTTAACATAACAGCGGCAAATGGTGATATGCCCTACGGCGGGCCGCTGGGAGCGGCCCGCCGGTGAGCCTCTGAGCAAATTCCCAGCGGCCCTACGTCGTACACTTCCGTCGGGCCGCCGGTAAGACATACGGAGGGCCTCCGGAGGCCCTCCGTCTTTGTGTTTGCTGGGATACTTGCCCTTGGCAGAGGAAGAGGGCAGAGGAAGAGGGAAAATTCCTTGCCACCAACTTCCATTGCCAGAAGAGGACCAGGAAAACCAAGGGGAGCAGCACCTCTTGGTAAGGGACGGCGGCCAGACAGCATGCCGAAAACTAAAGCAAAGCGACCAAGAAATTTGTCTCATAATATTCTGCACAAAGTGGCCATTGCAAAATCTCATGGCAGTGGCCATTAGAGAAACTTCATTAGAGTCTAGTTTGATATGATGATAGTAGGATGTTCTTGTCACTTAGTGTGTCCAATAAATTGAGTACATATCTTGTTTCATGATATAAGTCTCATTTTTATCTGTCCTAGTATGTTACATAGGTCCCAGTATGTCAGTTTAACAGCAGGTTGGAAAAGACTACTTTAACGAAGTGACTTATTAGTAAGCGCATGTAAGTATTTTTTTTAAGACTAGTTTTATGAGCCAAGTGTTCGTCTTCCTTTCTAACATTCATCCATCAGCGCTACTACTACTAATGTTCCGTCATATAAGTCACATTCTTGTCACTGTCTTTCCTTCCTTTCTCTCTCTCTCTCTCTCTCTCTCTCTCTCTCTCTCTCTCTCTCTCTCTCTCTCTCTCTCTCTCTCTCTCTCTCTCTCTCTCTCTCTCTCTCTCTCTCTCTCTCTCTCTCTCTCTCTCTCTCTCTCTCTCTCTCTCTCTTAATTATACAGCATGCAATTATAATATTTAATAAATTAATCTTATACTGTTTCCACTCTCTCTCTCTCTATCTCTCTCTCTCTCTCTCTCTCTCTCTCTCTCTCTCTCTCTCTCTCTCATCTCCCCTCTCTCTCTCTCTTCTCTCTACTCTCTCTCTCTCTCTCTCTCTCTCCTCCTCTCTCTCTCCTCTCTCTCTCTCTCTCTCTCTCTCTCTCTCTACAAATATATTATTAAATAAAGTCACGCACAATATGTGCCCACAAAAGTAGCAAGTTACCCGTAAATATTGTGTGTGGACGTCTGAGTATAAGCCCCTCCCACACCCCCGCCCTCACCGCGCGCTGATTGGTTCCAATTTCCCCTGATCCCGTATAGCAATAGACTTCGGCAATATGCATCCGGGCCGGTAGATGTAGATGATCATACTCGGCAGCAATCGTCGACCCCAGCCGAGCCCCAGAGAACCCGCCGTCCCCCCATATGACATAAAGACTATATTATGTAACTCCTTATCAGTCTTCATTCAGGGCCTAAAGACTTGGGGGAGGTAGAGCATATCGATATAGAACTCCCTATACCGTCTTCTGTTACCCACCGGCGAGAGAGCGCACGGCGCCACTCAGGGAGTAAAGCCCCGTCCACACTACCACTCACCACCGTCGGCGCTTCCCGTCGAACAGTGTTCGTCACTCAAAAGTGGCAGTGTGGACATGATGCCGACGAGCAAAATTTAACCGTCGGCGCTGCCCGCCAACATTCAGCAGGTTTAATATTGGGCGGGCATGCCCGTCACTCACGGGTCAGCGCCAAACACATGCTTCAAGTTATCGGCAGTTTTCACTATCTAGATAGTTTTGCATTGCTATGTACCGTATACCATCAGAACCAAGAAAGTCAGCTGATTACGAGTATGTGATCAAAAATTAAATGGGAGAAATGGTCGGGAAATTGCAGCGAGTTGAAGACAAAAAAGTGAGAAACATTTTTTATACACTATTTCTTTTTGCTATATTTTTTAGAATACACAAAAAGGTTTTCGTATATTTTTCTTGCTTATGATATGCAGAAATGTGTCATGAAGATGATAGTTGGGTCAGTTTTTCTAAACCTCCTGTGGTTATTTCATAATCTCGAGTGAGAGTACACGATATGCAGAAAACATGACTCTCACTTTGAAATCAGGAAGCGCGCTGACCGCCGAACAAAACCGTTCGTGTGGACACAACCCTGGCAACGGCGCTTCCCGTCGGCAAGCACCGACGGCAAGCACCGACGGTGGTGAGTGGTAGTGTGGACGGGGCTTTAGCGACGTCAATATACATAGCCGCTCCTAGCGCTCCAGCCACGTGCCGTTAACACTATGCAATAGGTACGTTAATGTGAAGACAATAAGGGCTGTATTATGTTCATGGTCATATTACGGTTACTATATGTTATGGGCATTGTCTAACGAATGTATTCTGTTATTCCAGTCGTGAACATTGTCATCATGGAATAAACCTCATGGGCACGACAAATGGTTTCAATACCTATTTACTTTCCCTCTTCTATCAATGTCCTCCATTTCCCTTCACTCCATCCCCTTGTGTTCAGTAAGGCAAGCAGCATTCCTCCTCTACTCTCCCTTTCCTATGTCTGGTCACTCTCCTTCTGGAGCTGGAGGACCAACAAACTCCACTTGCCGCCCGTGTTTGCCAGCTTATGGTAATTTTCCCCTACCAAATATATGTTTATCAGTATAAAAGATATGCTGTTATCTTCGGAAATGCTTGTTCTATAATATTATCAAACAAAAAACCGTAAAACACACTAAAGAAAGGCCATTATGAGACTCTAGAAATATGCATGAACTTAATATTCACCAGCGCCAGCTCCCATTTAATATTTTGCGAAAAAACTTTTTACATGGAGAATATCAATAGAAGCGGACTTTCATTAGCTTTCCATTGAGATATTTCGTTTTCTGATAAATAAATTAGAACCATGCATAAATTAGCGTTAACTAAATAAATAACATCATGAAATTGGGTAATTTTTCCCGATTTCATGATGTTATTTATTTAGTATTACTGATGTGAAGGACCATTAAATAGGCTTTATGCAGTGAATCATGTGTAAGTTTACGGGTATTATTTTACACTAGGACCCTAGGACCGAGATTCCCTACACAATACTCCAGAATAGTGAGCGGATTTGCCATCTGGTGGCCGTTCTGGAACTTCATCCAAATAAATGTATAGCGGGTTTCATTAGATTATTTTTCTTACACGTTTTCACTTGGTGTTTTGAAATCGCAATATTTTTCTCATAGCTACGGTTTACATACAATTCACATATAAGCGGTATTTAAAAAACGATGAAACCCCCTGAAATAAACTACAATCTTCTCCAAGGAAACAATCATATATAATACTTATGGCTTGATTTAAGTCCAGTATAATAAATGGAATACAATTAAATGGTAAACAATTTTGTAGATCGTGCTTTCATCCAGAATTATAAAATAGTTGTAAAATTCGCTGCCGTCTGCTGTACGAGATTTTCCTGGCAGCTGACCGCATGGGAGAACATAAACAAACCTGGTGATGCCCTATGAGGCTATCACAGGCGTGGTAGGTGATCAGTCTTCCTCAGGAAGACGCAGGTAAGGCGGATGACAACGTGTCACCGTGTCGTGTGATTCATATGGATCGCTACTCTGGTGTTTGTCTATAATGCATCGGACCGTCGTACGTTTGGCAGTGTACCAGAAAGAAATATTGAATGGCGAATATATCCATATCTATCACTATTGATTGCAAAAAATTGAAGTCATGTCACCATTATTTGGTTCGTTTACCTTCTCTTTGCATACATGAAGGCAATATTTACCCATACACCCGACCTGATGCATTCCTCTAAATCACTGGATAGAGTGTTGTAGGACATATGGTCGAATACTTATATTTTGCCAACAATCCTCATTATATCCCCATGAATAATGTAAAACCCTTATATTTCCTTTGCGATAACCTATGTTGACCATGTCAACACTTAATTGTAGCTAGTTTGGTAGGGAATAATGGCAAAAAAGACTAGCCTGACCACCTTGACCCTACCTCCTGGAGCTGACGGGAGGTTCCCAGACGGCCACCAGATGGAAAATCCGGTCACTATTCTGGAGTATTGGGAGTGTACTCTAAACAGCAAAGGCGACCGGACACCCCTGCCGCCATCTTTTTCCCCAGCAGGAAAAACATCCCCACGGACTGACCAAAGGCCACATTTTATACCCTAGTTAGTAAAATACGTAGCGCCTCTCTCTCTCTCTCTCTCTCTCTGTTCGTTCGTTCGTTTGCAAAACACATCCAGAATATTTCTTCTTTAACCATTTCACATTATTTCCTCTCTCTTCTCTCTCTCTCTCTCTCTCTCTCTCTCTCTCTCTCTCTCTCTCTCTCTCTCTCTCTCTCTCTCTTCTCCTCTCTCTCTCTCTCTCTCTCTCTCTCTCTCTCTCTCTCATCTCTTCTCTCTCTCTCTCTCTCTCTCTCTCTCTCTCTTTAAAAAAAAAAACATACAGACAGGAGGGAGTCAGGGTCAAGGCAAGGCAAGGGAGAGGTAAGATAATGATGGCTGCGCTGTGAGGGTTTGGTGCTAATCCTACACCTAATCCCTTCCCATCTCGCCCGTAGCATACACTCGACTCCTTTCCTCGTTGTGTGTGTGTGTATGTGTGTGTATATGTGTGTGTGTGTGTGTGTGTGTGTTGCTTGAAAATATTACATAAGAACATAAGAACAAGAAAATAAGGAAGCTACAAGAGGCCGCGAGACCTACACGTGGTAGTTATTAATTGAATAAAGTCTTACAATATTTGACAATGAAATAAGAAATAACATGCATACAATAAAATACAACCAGGGACCTGGATCTTTCAGAATAAAACAACAACAATGTGCTAAAACAATAAGAAAGAAAGAATTCATACACAAAAATAAACAATAAAACGTGGTTTAAAAGGACTTTCCTCCTCTACACTGGCTTAAGTTCCCTCCTTTTATCACTCACCCTCCTCGCACCCTTCCTTCCTCCTTCCTCCTCATCCTTCCATCCTTGTGTCTATTTCCTGCCCACTGCCTCCCCCTAACCCCCTGTCTCGATTCACTCCTCTCCTGAGGTCTCCTCTCTCTTTCTTCCTTCTCCACATTATTTACTCTGTCGCTGTCCTTATCACACTTTACACACTC
>JACEEZ010018661.1:159230-174230 GCA_016584305.1 Chionoecetes opilio | reverse complement strand
CTACTAGATGCCTATCTTCCATGTGTAATTTATAAATATTAAGTGGTATGTTACCTAAATGTAGGGCAATTCACTGAATAGAAATTCTAGTGAAGGAGAGTTATGCTCATAAGAGCTTTCTCTCATCATTTAGGAAGAGTTCCTAGGTCAGGGTGTAAAGTCCCTTTTCTTATTTCCGAGTAGAGTTTTCTCGGTACAGTGTTAACCCTTATATGTTGGATATGATCTCAAGCAAGAGACATACTATGTCACTATGAATAAATAGGATGATGTTCCAAATATAGTTCTTGTGTTATTATAAAACCCAGGTGATTATTCTGAGTTAGGACAATAATTCCCCACACTTCCAAAAGAGAGCCTTACTCGGTATAATTCCACGTACCAACCACGACTACCAAGATCAATCTAATATTAATATTAATCAAACGTGCCCAGGGAGTACTCATAGTGAACTACTCGCCAGGGCTGGTGGCAGCAAATCCCTTTAACCTAAACCTTATTATCCTTTCCCCTTAAATACATCCCCCTTTTCAGTACTCTCCGCAGTGAGACGTGGTCATACTATAATCATATAGTGAAACCATAAGACTAAGTTAAATCCTCCATTCAAGTTGTAATCATTTATCAAATCATCCCCAAATAATATCATTCAAGTAACGTTGACTAGTCATAAAACCCCCATACCAGTGACCCCCAATTTCTGTCAACACAGCAGGTCACTAAGAGAGAAAAAGGAAATGGTCAGAGCTGTAGAAGACTCCTGGAAAGATATTGGAGGTGTGAATGAGCCTGATAGTGACTTAGGGAACGTCACCTTAGGGAGGAAAATAGAGGAAATGATGGATGAAGAAATTAGAATGGATGAGATTGAAGGGTATGTAAGAAAACTGAAAAATGAAAAGGCCCTGGAATGGACGGTATCCCGAATGAATTCTATAGAGAGGGAGGTGAGGGAGTAATTGAGGGAATGCATGAGTTGTTTGGACATATATGGAGAGAGGAAAGGGTGCCTGGTGCCTGGAATGACAGTAGAGTGACCCTCATACATAAGGGAGGACACAAGAGTAGGAAGGTGATTAAGAATTACAGGCCAATAGCGGTGTGTGACACGGTATGTAAGATTTTCTGTGGTGTACTGAATGAAAGACTAGGTGAAGTTGTGGAAAGAAATAAGGTGATGGGTGAAGAGCAGAATGGATTCAGAAAAGACAGAAGAGGTGAGGACAATATGTTTCTAGTGAATGAAGTGATTGAGAGAACAAGGAAGGATGGAAGAAAGAAATATCTAGCCTTTCTAGATATTGAGAAAGCGTATGACAGAGTGGATAGGAGAATGCTATGTAAGGTATTGGAGACGATTGGCATGAGTGAGAAGGTTGTTAAAATAATAAGCAGTATGTATGAGAACACACAGGCCAAGTTCAGTATGGGTGACCTCGAGACTGGATGGGTGAATAGTAAGAGAGGAGTAAGACAGAGCTGTGTCCTTTCTCCTCTACTTTTTGGATTATATGTTGAGGAAATGGCAGTGAGAGTGAAGCGTACAGGTCTGGGTGTGAACATTGGAGATGAAGTGTTGAGTGTACTGATGTATGCAGATGATGTGGTGATCCTTAGTGAAAACCACAATGAGCTACAAGAGATGCTGAATGCTGTGACTGAGTATGGAAGGGACTTCAACGTTAGGCTCAGTAAGGAGAAGAGCCAGGTGTTGGTGGTGAATGGGGATGACTCTGATGATGACAGAATTTGGATGGTGGGTGGGAATGAAATAAAGAAAACGAAAGAGTACAAGTATCTGGGTATTTGGTTGGATGATAAAGGATGTGAGAAAACTAAACATGAGAGGATAGCTAGAGCCAACCAGTGGGTTGGAAGGCTAGGCAGTGTGGCAAGATGTCGGGCCAACAAGTATGAAGTGGTGAGAGGACTATGGAAGGGTGTGGCTGTCCCTAGTATTATGTATGGCCTGGAAACAATGGTGTGGTTTAGGAAGGAGTTGGACAGATTGGAAGTAACACAGAACAAAGCAGGCAGAATAGCATTAGGAGCCAATAGGTATGTGGCAGTGGAAGCGATTAGAGGAGACATGGGATGGAGCACGTTCAGAGAGAGGATAGCAAAGGCAGGACAGAGGTACAGAGCTAGACTGCAACGAATGGATGACAGCAAGTGGGCAAGTAAGGTTTGGGACTGGAATATGTATGGGAAGTGGATGAAAGACTCAGTAAAAGTGGAAAAATGGACAGGTGAACTGGGAATGTTTGTGACAGGAGTGATGAGACATGGGAGTATGGCCGAGACCACCGAGAGACAAGGCCTGGTGGATCGCCCGTGACGTCACACCATAAGGATGCCACCCGCTCCGCTCCCCGTACAAGTTTACCTACCTAATATAATGTTTATCAGTATAAAAGATATACTGTTATCTTCGGAAATGTTTGTTCTATAATATTATCAAATAAAAAACCGTAAAACACACAAAGAAAAGGCCATTATGAGACTTTCAAGAAATATGCATTAACTTAAACTCTTCGCCATTTAATATTTTGCTCGCAAACATTTTACATGGAGAATATCAATAGAAGCGGAGTTTAATTAGCTTTCCATTGATATATTTCGTTCACTGATAAATGAATTAGCGGCATGCATAAATTAGCGTTAACTAAATATAAAAAATCATGAAATCGGATAATTTCCTACCTAATATATGTTTATCAGTATAAAATATATACTGTTATCTTCGGAAATGTTTGTTCTATAATATTATCAAATAAAAAACCGTAAAACACATTAAAGAAATGCTATTATGAGACTTTCAAGAAATATGCATGAACTTAAACTTTTCGCCATTTAATATTTTGTGAAAAAACTTTTTACATGGAGAATATCAATATAAGTGGAATTTAATTAGCTTTCCATTGATATATTTTCTTTTCTGATAAATGAATTAGAACTATGCATAAATTAGCGTTAACTAAATAAATAACATCATGAAATCGGGTAATTTCCCAGATTTCATGATGTTATTTATTTAGTTAACGCTAATTTATGCATGGTTCTAACTAAGTTATCAGAAAAGGAAATATATCAATGGAAAGCTAATTAAATTCCGCTTCTATTGATATTCTCCATATAAAAAGTTTTTTCACAAAATATTAAATGGCGAAAAGTTTAAGTTCATGCATATTTCTTGAAAGTCTCATAATGGCATTTCTTTAGTGTGTTTTACGGTTTTTTTATTTGATAATATTATAGAACAAACATTTCCGAAGATAACAGTATATCTTTTATACTGATAAACATATATTAGGTAGGAAATTACCCGATTTCATGATTTTTTATATCTAGTTAACGCTAATTTATACATGCCGCTAATTCATTCATCACTAAACAAAATATATCAATGGAAAGCTAATTAAACTCCGCTTCTATTGATATTCTCCATGTAAAATGTTTGCGAGCAAAATATTAAATGGCGAAGAGTTTAAGTTAATGCATATTTCTTGAAAGTCTCATAATGGCCTTTTCTTTGTGTGTTTTACGGTTTTTTTATTTGATAATATTATAGAACAAACATTTCCGAAGATAACAGTATATCTTTTATACTGATAAACATTATATTAGGTAGGTAAACTTGTACGGGGAGCGGAGCGGGTGGCATCCTTATGGTGTGACGTCACGGGCGATCCACCAGGCCTTATCATCTCGGTGGCCACGGTATGGCTGTGTGCAAAAAGGAAATAAATAGGAGAGTGGAAGAGAAAGGGAAAGAAGAATGGGTGAGGGGAATGAGTGAGAAATCAACCCTGGAATGGTACAGGAGAAAGGATCAGCCACGGTATGAAAGGTTCTATGATGGTGGATATGGAGGGGATTTACTCTTCAGAACCAAGACAAAGTCGCTGGTAAATAGTCGTATGTACAGATGGAAGAATGGTGGCAGCAAGGTGTGTGTGATGTGTGTGACAGGAGTGGATGAAACCGTGGAGCACTTGATGCTGGAATGTGAACGGTATGAGTATGCTAGAACACAGATGTTGGAGGTAGTGGTAGGAGAGGTCGGAGTGGAGGTCGGAGTGGAAGAATGGAGAAAGATGAGAGACAGGAGTGTGGAGATGGAGTACCTGCTGGGGTTGTGTGCTGAGTGGAGGAGTGACAGTCGTGTGATTGAGAGTGTAAAAGAATTCTTGGAGAATTCTTGGAGAGCACGTAGGAGAGAGAATGAGAGGCAGGGGACCCCTGAGTGATGGGGGACCCCGTGTGGGTGTGGTGCTGGGAAGGGTGGGAGGGGGGGTGAAACACTGGCTGTGTTTCCGCCCCCACTTTTGCTTCTCTCCCAACAGATTACGCGTGTGGGAGAACGCCGGACCAAAGGCTTCACCGACAGCATCCGCTGGGTGACTCCAAGTCTAACATATCTCTCTCTCTCTCTCTCTCTCTCTCTCTCTCTCTCTCTCTCTCTCTCTCTCTCTCTCTCTCTCTCTCTCTCTCTCTCTCTCTCTCTCTCTCTCTCTCTCTCTCTCTCTCTCTCTCTCTCTCTCTCTCTCTCTCATAATACTCGAATAATTAAAGACAGCAGTAGCTATATTATTCACTATAGTACGTGTAACATGAATGGGATCTATATCTAGAGCAATATGCCATATTAAGTACATAATTAACCACTTAGGAGAGGAAATGTAGGAGAGAGAAAGGAAAATAAAGCAGAGAGGGAGGAGGCAAGCAAATCAGGGGCCACATTCAGAGACGCTAACGTCCATGCTAAACAACTTAGCGACTGTCATCAGCTGTTTTGGTATTCTGCGTGGAGATTGATGACGTACTTAAAGACGTTAAGTTGTCAAAACAAGGCGACTGGCTATAGGGTGTTGTTGAGGACGCAACGTACATAAAAATACTCATAAATTGAGTATATATGATGTTTGCTGACTCAAGAACTGAACAGGGCAAGTATACAAACGAAATTAGGCCATATAACAAACTCAGCCACTTGTGGTGATATTGTTTTGTGGTGATGAGCCAAGAATGGTGAGCTGCGGCATCTCACTCGCGCGGGTAGCGACTAGCGATGCCAGACACCACCACGCGCACGGCTCCGCGTCAGACTGAAGGTATTGTTACACTTTGCGTGTCTGAGTATGTTAGTTGAGGGGTTGTGTAGTGGTTGGAGTGAGACGTGAGGCGTGTGTGTGTGAGAGAGTGTCTGTACGTCTGGATGTACTCGGGCGGCACGTGTGTGAGGGTGGTTACTGCTGTACACACAAAGGAGGGTGACGTCATGTGCGGGGATGATTCCTATTGGGGCGCGCACGAGCTTACAGCAGCGTGATTGGCTGGCTAGCCGGCGGAGGAAGAGAGGGAGAGGGGAAGCCCGTGGGCGGAGTAGCGAGGAGGTAGAACACAGCGGGACACGGAGAGGAGCAGGGTGTCTGTGTGTCTCGCGTGCGGAGGGGCGTCTGCCTCGCCGTCAGGAGGCTTCGTCAGCCTAAGTCAGTGTCTCGTGTGCCTTAAGCGTACCTTTGTGTGTTTGTGTACCTCAAGTGAAGCCTTGTGTATTGATGTTAGTGGAGCACAGAGCGGGACAATGTAACTGTGAGTACTTGTTCCTGCGGCGGCGCTTCGATAGTAGAACGGTGTATTGTGTGATCTACATCATTAAATAGAGAGTTGTACAGTGAGTGTTCAATGTCCTCTATTCGCCTTGTGTTATTGACTACGTGTTGCACACCATTGCTCGCTCAGGTTAATTTTACCGAGCCTTCGTCAGGAGGGAAGTTAAGGGGTTACGTGATGGCGCCTTTGGGGGTGAATTAAGACAGGTGAGTCTGTGAGGGTGAGGGCTGTGCGTAACAGTATAGTGCCCTTTTCCTTAATTAAAACCCAGGCCCTTGTCCATCCAGCAGTGATGGGTACCGGGTGTTAGCCGGGGGTTTGTGACCCGCCTCCCGGGGTGGTGGCTTCCCCCAACTGGCAGGAAGGTGAGCTACGAATAGATTATCAAGCGAAAATGATCACAAGAAGAAGAAGAAGAGCGCCCTATTACTCTGAAGGAATAATTAATAGCTAGAATACAAGGAAGTACAGCCACCGGCGTGTTACCCGCGTGTATGTGGAGGTAGAAACAAGTGTTGAAGCGACGGAGGTGACACAGGGGATGAAAGAATGATGGAATAAGCTAGAAAATAGAAATAAGTACAACGACCTTGAAAATGCAGGCCGCGGCTGCTGCCTTGTGATTGGCTGACACGTTTGAGACACAATCTGATTGGCTGGCACGTTTGTTTTTACACAATTGTGATTCGCTGGCGAGGCTGTGACGTCATTGTAGTCTCTCAGCCAATCGGCTATCGATGCCCATAGCGACCATGTGCCGCCACTGCCATATCTCGTACTGGAATACCCACGAGGTCCGGGGTGTAGAAATAGAGGGAGTTAGTTAAGCTAACCACCATGGCCTTTAATCCCCAAAGCCTAGGCTTCTCGCCTACCCCCGTCTCCCAGCTTATTTCCAATCCCACTCTTCCGAATCCCCCTACTACAACCTCTCCTACCCTCTCTTTCCCTGTTCCTTCTCCTCCCACTCGTCCTTCCTTTGCTCATCCTGCTGCCCCCTTCCTCTCCATAAATAACTCCTTTGCCGTCCTCAATCCTGATACTCCGACCTCTACCCCTTCCTCGATCCCCACACCCCTTCCTCAACGCACCCCTCGGCCTCCTCTTGTCAGACAACCTAAACGTCCTCCCCCTTCCTCCCCCCCTGGACCTCCCACTATCTCTCTCTCCTCCTCAGCTCCTCACACCCCACTTTCTACATCTCCTCCTACTAAGAAACCCTGTGCCTCCCAGGTCTCCCGTCCTAACTCTCCAGCTGAGACCATGGCTATGATCGAAGAGTACGTCGCTCGAGAGATAACCCCTCTTCCCTCTTCACCAACCGCCTTATTATCCCCACCTTCTGTCTCAATCCTCACAGTCTCAGCTGAGATACATCCTATTCCCTCCCATCTTCTGCCTACCCTTCTTCCTCCTGACTCCCAACATTCCCCCTCTTCCTCTCCTTCTCCATCTTTCTCCCCACTCCACCCTTCTTCCTTTCCCTCTGATCACCCTATGTCCTCCTCCCCATCTTCTACTTCCTCTGCCCGCCCTACTGTCACGTCTGTTCTTACCTTACCCCTCCCTCCCGGCTATACGCTCGACTCCCTTTTGTCTCAACAATCCCCATCCCTGGCTCCTCACCCCCCTGACCCTACTGACTGTCCTTCACCTACTACGTTCGATCCCCCACCCGATACCCCGGACCCTACTGACCCCTCTACTCCTGACCCCCCGCCTGATGCCCCTGAAACTCCTGACCCCTCTACTGCCGCTGCCATTCCAACCCTCATCACCCGCTGACCTCTACACAATGTCTGTTCTCCAATGGAACATTCGCGGCTTCCGCTCCCACAGACAAGACCTTCGTCTCCTGATTTCCTGCTATGAACTGCAAGTTATCTGCCTCCAAGAAACTTTCCTTACTCAATCCCCTGTTTAACCTCCAATTCCTCCAACAAATCCACATCCTACATCTGATCTAACCATCCTGCTGTAACATTCCGTTCTTTCCCCTTCCCTCATCGTTTCACTATTATTCTTTAACCCTGACCCTTTATATGCTTTGCCATAGTGCCATATGACCTCTGATGTCTGGCACATTTACCTTTCTAGGCATTAAATCAATCAATCAATCCGCCCACTGGATCGTGACGTCAAAGGGTACAGAGACCGAGGGGTTGGCCAGGGTCACGGGGTCAGTTATCGCCTGAATACTGAGACTGTCAACTGCTCTCCGCCGCCTTAAATTAAGGAGAGCTCTGTCGCCAGTCAAAGTTATCGTTGCCTGCTTTTAACCATGCTCTCTCTTTCTCTCACACACACACACACACACACATACACATACACAAACTCTCTCACACACAACACACACACACACACAAATACAAACACACACACTTTATATGAGCCGTGTTTTTGTCGTCCAAGCTTCGTCTTGGTACGAAGACTGTTTTTTGAAGCGATTGGTTTCTGCGACAAAAACACAACAAGCAATTGGTAGGAGCCGAAATACTAATCAACGCAAAATATTGCAAACAATATCACAAAGTAGTATAACACACATTTCAGCAAGTGTTATCACTTTAAGGTGAATACTGATGGTAGGCATATTATGAAGGTTATGATAAACAATAACACCACAACCCCGAAAGGGTAGCCAGTTGTCAAAAGCACCGAAAATATAGCCAGGATGGGGCCTGTGTTTCTCTTGCCAATATATTTACCTTATGGGTTATGTGTGGTGACGATGAGTGTCAATATACATCCTGTCCAGTCTCTTCAGATATATCATATATGATAAACAACATCCCGCTTCACCGAAAAGGTAGCCGAAAACGTCTCGAGTTATTTTAATCCACAAATTCACCTCTCTTGATATATGTGGTGACCATGAATGTCATTATTGTTACTGTCCTGCCTGATATGGTGTGTGTGCGACTGTAGGCATGTACATTTATCTATTATTCACGTTGTACAAGGAACTGTGACAATTTTTTTCTGGTGAGTTTTGATGTGTTTTGAATTAATCTGCTAACAGTTTCTGTAGCAATCACTTTTTTTTTTGGGGGGGGGGGTAAAGGTTAGATTAGGTTAGGTATAGCTTATGTTAGGTAAAGGTTATGTTAGGTAAAGGTTTGGTTCTGCTAAGTAAAGGTTTGGTTATGTTAGGTAAAGGTTAGGTTAGGTAAAGGTTTGGTTCTGCTAAGTAAAGGTTTGGTTATGTTAGGTAAAGGTTAGGTTAGGTATAGGTTCGGTTATGTTGAATTTTGTTTTTCAATCATTTTTTGTCGCAAATCACTTAAAAAAAAGAATTTTGCGACAGAAACGGTTAGAAGACGGAGAGAGAGAGAGATAACGAGAGAGAGAGAGATAACGAGAGAGAGAGAGAGAGAGATAACGAGAGAGAGAGAGAGATAACGAGAGAGAGAGAGGTAACAAGAGAGAGAGAGAGATAACGAGAGAGAGAGATAACGAGAGAGAGAGATAACTAGAGAGAGAGATAACTAGAGAGAGAGAGAGCGAGAGAGAGATAACGAGAGAGAGAGATAACGAGAGATATAACTCAGCTAGCTGCTATATGAAGGGATCATATCAAGTTTAAGATCGCGGGAACGCATGGCCACCACCAGCCATGTATGCCTCTTTTATGCCGTCTGACATCCTCTCCGACTCGTGCATGCGGAAAACCCTTCACGATAAGAGAAATAGGGCCCAAGGCGACCATTGTTTGTTATGAACTGAAAACTCTACCCAGGCTACCGACCTCTCAATGTGAGTAGAGAAAGTTCACGGGTTTTGCTGAGTCACTACGCGCTTTGCCTCGGACCTAGGTTTTCGTGCGCAAATGGAACGCCTGAACTCTTGGGTTCCGTGAACTGGTTCTTGAAATGTCGCAAATGGAAGAGGCCTATACATATCCTGTAGTGGAAAGAGTCATGAGCAGCAGGTGGCCTGGCCGTATACGTGGTGGGACTCGCGGCGGCACGCCTTGGGCCGCTGGCACACGAGCGATTTTGTGGTCGCCGTGACGACACGATACGCTGTTACACGCGTTTTGTATCTCGACTGAGGGACATCACAGAGTGGCCCGTGTGTCCGGGGCCTTGTTGAGCTGCTGGTAGGCCACTGGCCTGCGTGACCGCCCGTCCTTTTTGGGCACCACAGCCATGAGCGCCACTCCGTCGGCTCCCCCACCGGAACAGGCCCGATGATGCCCCTCCGCACGTCCTCATCAAGCTGCCTGCGTACTTAGAACATAAGAACATAAGAAAATAAGAAAATAAGGAAGCTACAAGAGGCCGTGAGGCCTACACGTGGTAGTTCCTGTTACCTAACACTACCTACATCCACCTTTCATCCCCATCTATGAACCTATCCAGCCCCTCTTTAAAAGCTCCCTAATGACTCCGCACTAACTACCTGTCTACTGAGTCCATTCCAGTCATTCACCACCCTATTTGTGAACCAGTTTTTCCCTATTTCTTTTTTAAATCTACGCTTTTCCAGCTTGAATCCGTTACTTCTTGTTCTACCCTGGTTAATAGCCGTAAGAACTTTTCCTACCTCTCCTTTATTAAATCCTTATATCCACTTAAAAACTTCTATCAGATCGCCCCTTACTCTGCGTCTCTCGATTGAGTGTAACTTTAATAGCTCCAATCTCTTCTCATAACTAAAGTTACGCATCCCTTGAATAATTTTGGTCATTCTTCTCTGCACTGATTCTAACAAGGCTATATCCATCCTGTAATATGGAGACCAAAACTGAACTGCATAGTCTAGGTGAGGTCTGACTAGAGCCAGATAAAGCTTTAGAATAACTTCCGCACTTCTACTTTTAACATTTCTGGTAATGAATCCTAACACTCTATTAGCTCTATTTCTAGCCTCAATACATTGTTTCCTAGGTCGGAGGTTTGGGCTCACCCTTACTTCAAGATCTTTTTCACCTTCTGATCTTTTCAGCGATGAGTATGATGTATCTATTACCAGGTTTTTTTTACCAACATTCATAACGCTGCACTTATCAATATTAAATTCCATCTGCCATCTGACTACCCACTCATTAAGTTTATCTAAGTCTCCCTGCAATATGTTTACATCAGACTGTGATCCATATAATCCTACCTACCTTAGTATCATCAGCAAACTGGCTGATATCACTGCTAATCCCACTATCCAAGTCGTTGATGTAAATCGCCGTACTATCGAAATACTTCGTCGTAAAAGTGGTGAGGGATCGTGGCGGGGACATGAACTGCGCAGGGTTGCGCTTAGGGCCGCAGGTGAATATGGTGGGGAAGCCCGCTCATCTCTGGTAGCGGCGAGCGGTCTACAGCAAACGCAGTGCGCGCAAAGTGCCCCAGAAGCCACTTTTCCAGGCGGTCCACGTTCTCCTCTGTCAGGTCGTACGGGGACACGGTGGGGCGGGCTGGGGGTTCTGGTGCATCTTCCTCGGTCACACCACCCACTGTTGGCAACATGCTGGGAAAGTTTGGGGGCACAAGGCTGACGTCCTTGCACACCTGCAGTGACAAATACAGCTGATGTACACCCTCGGCGAAGTACAGGACTGCCTTGGCTGATATGTGTCCTAGCGTGAACTCACACGTCTTGCTGCCCAGGACGTTGATACAGCCCCTGGTGAGGTGACTGATGTTGGCAGTGGGGCGCTGGAGCCTCTTCTGGAACTGTCAGCCACCGCCATCACCTCGAGCGCGTCCGGTGAGTCACTGCACGACAAACCCACCCTCAGGCTAGCTGACAGTACCCCGGAGCCATCCACCGTGACGCCTCCGGTGGTGCTGGGTGGCGACTCGCGTGTCTGGGACCGGCACACGCGCTTGAAGTGGCCCGTCTTTCCGCAGTTGTGACAGGTGACGAAGAGGGCTGGACACTTTTTCTTCCCTCCGCACTTGCGGCCACAGTTACGGCAGCACTTCGCAGGGCGCTTGTCATTTGAGGCCATGGCAGAGGCGTCTCTCTGTTGGGAGATCCGACTGACCCCCGCCGCCACCTCGGTGGGAGAGGCCTCCTGGAGCCCCTCCGCTGCCGCCACACGCCTGCCCGCACCGTGCGCTGTCGCTGTTTTCTCGGCCGACTCGAACATCTCACAAATCTTAATCACATCACTTGCATTGTGTGACTGGGGCAGGCTACGCAGGACCTCGGTTTTCATGCGAAGGTCGGCCTTGAAACTTGAATCCCGTCACGGCCTTGAAACCCATCACTAACTTCTTTGCTAGCATAAAATCACTGAGATTACCGGCACACTGGGGGCAACGAAGCTCGCACTCCGCCGCTTTGGCTCTACACTTGATCAAATACGAACACACACTTTTCCCAGGCTCCTGGGTGCACTCAAAGAAATCTGCCCACGCCCCCACTGTACACTTTGGCCCAACAACGACGCGCCGCACTACACTGATCGCTTCCTCTGTCGACATCATAGGGTAGACCTGCCCGTCCACCAGTGCGTCCCAGCACTGCTGGACCTCACCATCACACAGCAGCCTAACGTAACCTGCGGCCAGAGGCGCTGCCCAGCCGCAGCCCTGACTGTAACACCTCACGCTCCGGGCCCATGCCTCGAACTGCGACACGGAGACATGCCCATGGTGGCCCTCGCTGGAGCCGCAGGCGGTGCTGGGGTGCGCTGTACGTGTAGGCCATTACGGGTGCAGCGGCGGCTGGCCTGTAGATAGCTGACCTGGTCCTCCAAAGGACGGTTGTGGTTGCCATATCGGTGTGTATTATACAGGTGGCGGTGCAAACCCAGGCGGTGGTGCTGTAAAGGGCGGTGGTGTTGTCCAGGGCGGCGGCGCTGCCCGAAGCGGTGTTGTGTGTGTGCCAATGTGCCATGAGGGGAGCCTCTGTTTTGACTCGTCGCTCCTCAATTTCCGCTTTCAGTCCCCCAATTATCGGCACAGGGGGACCCTAGGCCACCTGTGTAGGTCGACTGCACCATGTTAGAGCGTGGCCCAGGGTCATGAAAGCCGAGAGATCCTTGAGAGCTTTATTGTTAACTACAAGATAGAGACGCGGCGCCAAGACTGAGGCTACGCTGGCGGGAATCTCCACCCTTCCCCGGGCGGTCCCCGCAACACAGAAAATGTTCCTTTAAACCCAAACGGGGTCATTTAGGACTTTAGGTGGGGTGAGGGGAGGTTAAGTTGAGGTGTGACCTTGGCCGAGGCAGGACGTGCTCCTAACAAGCTGCATGGGGGTGTGTCGAGTGAGGTCAGACCTGAGTCAAGCTGTCAGCTGCAGAAGGGATTAGCGCCGCGAGTGTTGTGGTCGAGGCGGGTAGAGAAGTGGCTCTGAGTGCTTCTGCTGTGGTTGAGAGTGGTAGTGTAGTAGTAGTGAAGGAGGCTGAGGTGGAAGCGAGTGTGGTTGAGGGAGAGAGAAGGGTCGTGTAGTGAAGGGTGTGGTGTGGCGCTTAAGTCTGTTCTGGAGGTGATCGATGATCTGAAAAGGTGAAGTGAACGATTTGAAAAGCGTGGTGAGGAAGCCAGAGATAGAGATACGATCTCTTAAGTGTGGAGAAGGAGTGAGTGGAGGGGCACATGCGAGGGATGTACCTGGAAAGGTACCAGAGGGAGACGTGCCTCGTGCTACTACTAAAGGAGTGGTCTCTAGTAAGTCACCAAGGAATGGAGAATGGCAGGTGGTTGAGCACGATGGAGCACGCTCAAAGGAGAAAAAGGTAAACAATGACCATGTTGTGTGCACGAACGCATTTCAGGTACTCTCGGGGCTGCAAGAGGAAGATACGGAGGTAAGGACGGTAGACGATACATCATCACCCGAAGGTAAAATCTTGGTTGTTGGTGACAGTCAGGTTAGCCATCTTGACAGCAGGTTCTGTGAGAGGGAAGGGATGCGCATGAAGTCGGTGAGTTACCCAGGGAAGGGGATAGGTTATGTTAGTGATAAGATAGTTGAGTGCATGGCGGACCAAGGGAAAAAGCCCATCGTCTGCCTGAGCGCTGGGGGAAATGATGTTGAGTGTGTAAGGAGTGAGGAATTGCTACGGCGGTTCAAGGAAGATGCAGGTAAAGTTAGGGACAGAGGTGGGTTCCCTGTGGTGTGTGGCGTCCTTCCAAGACGCTTTGTTGACGACTTGTGGTACTCCAGGGCTATTGCTTTGAATTGCCGGCTGGCACTTCATTGCAAAGCAAATGGTTGGACCTTTGTCGACAGCTGGGACCTCTTTTTCGGGCATAACCACCTCTACCGCAGGGACGGGGTGCACTTTTCGAGGAAAGGAGTTCAGATCTTGTCTGAATCCCTTGAAAGGGAGGTAGGTGCACTGCAGGCTTTTTTAAGATAGAGAACCGGGGAGTAGACACGGGGATCGGGGTAAGGGAAACTTGCGACACTAGGAGGAGTTTCAGAAGGCAGGGAACTAAAGTGATTCGTAAGAAGAGTGAGAGGAGAGATTTAGTTAAAGATAAAGGGAAAATAGACAAAAATAAGAGGAGTTGCTTGAAGGTCTATTATACAAACTGTAGGAGTATTTTAAACAAGATAGATTTCCTGAGAGGAATAAATAGTGTAGAGGATTTTGATATAATAGCATTAACAGAAACATGGTTGGCTATGTCAGGAAAGGTATTTGATCTGGAATTCGAGATAGCTGGGTATAAGTTATTTCACAAGGACAGAGTTGGCAGACGAGGTGGAGGAGTTGCGCTTTATGCAAGAGATGCATTGCAGTGTTGTGTCAATAATGTTATAAAAACAGATGACAGCATAGAGTATTAGACCTGTTCAGAAAACAATTTTTTCCTATTTTTATACCCCCCTGCAAGGTTTCCCATGCTTTTTGACCTGGAAAAGCCGAAAATTACAACCATTTTGAGCTAAAATGTCAGAAACCTTTGCCTCATTGGACCTCAAGATATTAAGCCCACGACAGTAGAAAAGCGCCTAATTTTGCCTTCCGCCAGACTTTTTTTCACCTGAGACTTTTGTTACAATTGTGATAGAACAACAAATTGGGTATCAAATTGAAGTATTTTTAATGTTATTTCTGAAAAAACAATCCAAGTAAACATTCAAGAAAAAAAGACACATCATATCCAGAAAAAAAGCAAAATTTTCTGAAAATTTCATATAAATTTCATAAATATTACAATCTTGACATCAAAAAATGTGTGACAAAGACTCTAAAAACTATTTTCAAGTGGCAGAAAACTCTATTGTCTATGTCAGAAGGACACTTCACAGTCATTTTTTCAGAGTTTGCTTCTTGAAGCTATCAAATCGTTTACGGTTGTATTCCACAGTTTGAAGAAGGTACTGTTTTTGCTGAGAATCTGTGGTAATGATGTTTGCGAAATCAGTCATCACTTGACTCCCAGCAGTCATCATACTTTTACATGGTTCCACTTGTGC
>JACEEZ010018661.1:142716-157975 GCA_016584305.1 Chionoecetes opilio | reverse complement strand
ATGGATTCACCAAGGGTAGGATCATTTTCTCATAATTTTATTGAGTTTTTATAGGAAAGTTTATGAGACGGCATATAATGATAAGGATTATGATATAATATATCTGGACTTTAGTAAGGCATTTGACAAAGTACCACACGAGCGACTCTTAAATAAGGTTAAGGCTCATGGAATAGATGGGAAGGTTCTTCATTGGATCAGAGCTTGGCTAAGTAAAAGGCAACAAAGGGTTACAATTAATGGTTCTAAATCTGAATGGGGACTGGTGACAAGTGGAGTTCCACAAGGGTCTGTTTTGGGTCCATTACTATTTTTGATTTACATCAACGACTTGGATAGTGGGATTAGCAGTGATATCAGCAAGTTTGCTGATGATACTAATGTAGGTAGGATTATTGGATCACAGTCTGATGTAAACATATTGCAGGGGGACTTAGATAAACTTAACGAGTGGGCAGTCAGATGGCAGATGGAATTTAATATTGATAAGTGCAGCGTTATGAATGTTGGTAGAAAAAACCCTGGTAATAGATACACCATAAGCAATGTATCGCTGAAAAGATCAGAAGGTGAAAAATATCTTGGAGTGAGGGTGAGCCCAGACCTCTGACCTAGGAAATAATGTATTGAGGCCAGAAATAGAGCTAATAGAGTATTAGGATTCATTACCAGAAGTGTTAAAAGTAGAAGTGCGGAAGTTATTCTAAAGCTTTATCTGGCTCTAGTCAGGCCTCACCTAGACTATGCGGTTCAGTTTTGGTCTCCATATTACAGGATGGATATAGCTTTGTTAGAAACAGTGCAGAGAAGGATGACCAAAATGATACAAGGGATGCGTAACTTTAGTAATGAGAAGAGATTGAAGTTATTACAGTTACACTCACTCGAGAGACGCAGAGTAAGGGGCGATCTGATAGAAGTTTTTAAGTGGATAGAGGGATTTAATAAAGGAGAGGTAGGAAAAGTTCTTATGGCTTTTAACCAGGGTAGAACAAGAAGTAACGGATTCAAGCTGGAAAAGCGTAGATTTAGAAAGGAAATAGGGAAAAACTGGTTCACAAATAGGGTGGTGAATGAGTGGCATGGTCTCAGTAGACAGGTAGTTAGTGCGGAGTCATTAGGGAGCTTTAAAGAGGGGCTGGATAGGTTCATGGATGGGGATGAAAGATAGATGTAGGTAATGTTAGGTGACAGGAACTACCACGTGTAGGCCTCGCGGCCTCTTGTAGCTTCCTTATTTTCTTACGTTCTTATGTTCTTATGTCATGTCACACTGTCTACATCACCACCCACCCACCCACACATCCCGTGTCCACACACACACAATAGCGTAGCCTTGTATGGCAGTCTGCATCACAAACCAGTCATCACAAGACTCCCTTGGCTGTCCCACTGTCTGCCTTCTCGCCTGCATATTTTCCAACTCTATGCTATAGTTAATGCTAGTATGTGGTTTCCGAGTAATGACGTTTGGCTGTAGCTCCAAAACTAACCATAGGATTTTCTCGAAAGTACCTGCATTGTGATTCCCACACACACATTTTGGTTTCCCTTACTTACCAATCTATGTTTTGGAGAAGTGCCATGTCCTCCTGCTGAACCTCAGCAGGCTCCACTAACCCCTGTTCATCCACCTCGTACTCTGGCTGAAACATATAGGGTTTGGCTCCCATCACAATCTGAGGTTCGTTTTCCTCATATACGCGAGCAGCGTCATTTAGTTCGGTCTCAGATTGAGCATCGTACTATAGATCTATCACAGCGACAGATTCACTGTCTGACACCGAAGTATAATCGCTCATCATAACATTTGCCGACAGGTCTCACAGAGGCAGACGAGTGTTGTTATATAGTTACCTTGGAGTTCCTCCCGTGACGTCATCAATAACATTCGTAGCCCTGTTGGAGGGAAGAAAAAAAAGTTCGCGCGCTTTTTACAAAAGTCGTGTTTTTACGGAAATAAGGCCTGGAAATCAATTATTTTTGGTGGATTAGGTGTTTTGAATTTGAATTCAACATAATTAGGCAAAAAAAATGGGTTTGGACGATTACTTTAAGGATATTTGAGGATATGTTGTAAAACAAATAAATTTGAAATATCCTCATCTGGGAAAGAAAGCAGCTCGCAATAGATCACAATGTCTGACCTGGACAAACATGATAAAAAAGTGAATTATATGTTCCATCTGACGATTTCTTTTCCCAGCTAACTGTTATGCGAGAGGTATTTAAATGTTTACATAAGAACAAAGAAAGCATGTAGAAGTATGTCAAGAAAAAGCATTAAAATACTAACATAAACTATAAGATGTCTGTCATGATCACGTATCACAACATAAATATAATAATATATAATCAATAATATATAATAATATAATATAATCTGTATAAATCTATACTGTACACTGCAATTGAAGAGTATATATATATATATATATATATATATATATATATATATATTATATATATATATATATATATATATATATATATATATATATATATATATATATATATATTTTATATATATAATTTTGTATCCATTTATGCGCATGCGGATGCGGATGTTAAAAATAATGCGGATATCCGCGGATGCGGATACGGATATCCGGTCCACCTCTAATGATTATTATTATTAATATTATCATTATCATTGTTATTAATATTGTTACTAATACAATGTTTTTTTATACTACTACTACTACGTACAACTACTACTACTACTACTACTACTACTACTACTACTACTACTACTACTACTACTTATACTATATGTATACTATTTCTACTGCTACTACTGCTGCTACTTTACTTGTACAATCAGGAGTGGACGGGCAGCCTTATTGTTAGGCCTATTAGATAAAAAATAGAGTTTTACGTTAGGATGTCATGATGTATTAATTCGTATATCCGTCCTTTAGGTCTGATGTGGGTATTGATGGGTAGTGATAGGGGGGTGATGAGGTGTGACGGCAGAGGTGATGATATATTGTTATTATGATGATGATGAAGAAAGATTAGGAGAAGGATGGATGGTGATGCGGTGATGAGAAGTGAAGAGTGGGGATGAGGGGAAAGAGTTGTGGTGATGGGAGTGATGAGTGATGTGTTGAGGGGTTGGTCATTGTTGATGTGTAATGATGAGTGATGGTCGGGAGAAGGAGAATGATGCATGGTGAAAAAATTGGTGATGGTGACTGACAGGTGATAAGACTCAAAGGTGTAACTCAAGGGTCACACACACACACACACACACACACACACACACACACACACACACACACACACACACACACACACCACACACACACACACACACACACAACACACATACAAACATCTTCATACACACATCACACACACACACACACACCACCACAACATCACACACACACACCACACATACCTGCCCGATGGTCGCTTGATAGCGTGCCTGCTTCATTATGTAGGCGTTGAATCCCGCGCCGGATTTCACTACAATTCGGCGTACAGTGCCCCTTGAGCAAGGGGATGGGGGTGGGTGGTGTGTGAGGTCCCAGCATTGCCCAAAGAACGGTAATAATGAGCTCCAAGCTCGCAACGGGAGGGTGAAACTGGCGATCGCGAGCCAGCTCGCGTGGACAAGACCATGGGTGTCAACACACACCGCCACGATGGTCAAGTGGATAGCGCGTTGGCGCGCTATTATTCTGTGGTTAGCCGTTTGAATCCTCACTGCTCCCGGGGATTTCTCTCTGACAAATTCGAGCGGTTACTTTCCCCTTTGAGCAAGGGGATGGGGCTGTGTGGTGTGAGAGGTCCCAGCAATGCCCAAAGATCGGTCACTACGAGCTCCAAGCTCATTCCGGGAGGGTGACACTGGTGATCGCGAGCCCGACTCGCGTGGACAAGACCATGGGGGATTAACACACACACACACACACACACACGCACAGCACACACACACACATACATACATACATACAGGTGACTTCTTTATAATGTAAGGTAGATTGTCATTATTATTATCAGTACCGCTGTTGTTATCATTATTGTTGAGTTCGTGGTCACTATATAATATGAATGGAAAAATTGGTCTCTTAAACCCATCTATTTTTTCTTCATAAAATCACAATAATTCATATCAATAATAAGTCACTCAAAAAAATCACGTTTACATGCACAGTTACCTCAATTACTTGTTTCCCTTTCTTTTCTTTTTTCAAGGGGAATAATGCACGTTAGTCTAGGCCGAAAGCGGTCGGTGACGTCAGGTTGTGCCTTACTGGGGCGGCAGTCACACAATGCTTCCCTTGCTTTCCTTACGTCAGTTTTACTACATTGTCCTGCGGTCACATGCCAACATAACTGTAAGACCGCACATACCCCGTTGGTTTTATTGAGCGATTTCCAGGAGTGTGTATGTGTATGCGTGTGTGTGTGTGTGTGGTGTGTGGGTGTGTATGTGTGTGTGGGTTGTGTGTGTGTGTGTGTGTGTGTGTGTGTTGGTGTGTGTGTGTGTGTGTAAACAAAAATATCATTGCCAGTGAGTGCGTTGGGACAGTGGAATTGAAAAGTGACAAATGATGGTACGTGATGAGAAGGGAACACGGGCTTGGCAGGAGGACGGCAATGCTGGGACGAGTTAGGAACAGGAACACCACCACGGGAACAAGGTACGAGGGTGATACGTCCCCGGATCAAATGTCCCGGTTGATTTCCCCCCGGGGTATTCATCCCTGAAGGACTCGCCTCCTAGGGTGCTTCGTCCCATTGGCTGTATTTGGTTGTATTTACAGGAACTACCACGTGTAGGTCTCACGGCCTCTTGTAGCTTCCTTATTTTCTTATGTTCTTATGTTCTTTTTGCGAAACTCCATTACTGCAACATGTATCCATTATCTAGAAAGCTTAATTTGTATTACTAAGAATTCTTCAAAAAAACACTCAGAAGGTATATACTAGAATATCTAAATTAATGTCTGCGAGTCTAGGGACGTGGGGGAGCTTGTTGTGCGTCCTGTCGCCATTGCCGCACGTAGTGGCTCATCGTAGAAGTGGATGGCACATGAGCCAGTGAATGCTCATCCAATTTTAACTAAACACTAGCCACCGAAGCACGGGAGGATTTTAGAGTAGAAGTAGCAACAGCTTTCAACTCGACCATGGTATCCCACACCTTCACACCCGCAGCAAATGATTGTGCTGAAAAATTATTGAAAAATGATTGCTGTCGTAAAATGATTGTGCTCGTTCACACTTTTCAAGACAGTGAAGGTCTCATCCTCAAGAGTTGTGTAAACACGAGTCCTGCATGCAGTAACCTCACATCGCCAGTATTGCTTGGTTCCATAGGCGTTTTTTTTATCTGTGCTGCGTAAATGAAGTTCAGATCGTCAACAAGTGTTTAACCTGCCACGGTTTGATGTGATTGTATGCGGCATGATGATCAGGCAATGATGGTCCACGTAATGAAAATTAAAACAGAACATTATTCGCCCTCGTGGTTTCATAAGGTTAAATTGTACCAATGAACTGTAGTTAAGCTAATAACCTGATTTATCATACCGTCAAAAATACAGCCAAGGGAACGAATGATCTTATGGGAAGAATCACCCTCGGGGACGAGTCCTCCAGGGATGAACACCTAGGAGATATACAGGTTAGAGTGAATACCCAGGAGATATACAGGTTAGAATGAATACCCAGGAGATATACAGGTTAGAATGAATACCCCGGAGATATACAGGTTAGAATGAATACCCAGGAGATATACAGGTTAGAATGAATACCCAGGAGATATACAGGTTAGAATGAATACCTAGGAGATATACAGGTTAGAATGAATACCCAGGAGATATACAGGTTAGAATGAATACCCAGGAGATATACAGGCTAGAATGAATACCCAGGAGATATACAGGTTAGAATGAATACCCAGGAGATATACAGGTTAGAATGAATACCCAGGAGATATACAGGTTAGAATGAATACCCCGGAGATATACAGGTTAGAATGAATACCCAGGAGATATACAGGTTAGAATGAATACCCCGGAGATATACAGGTTAGAATGAATACCCAGGAGATATACAGGTTAGAATGAATACCCAGGAGATATACATTACATATATTAGGTTGAGAATACAACCAGGACAACTCACCCGGGGACGAATCTCCCTATACAACCCTGGAATAGAATAGTGAGTGATAGGTGCTGTGACTTAGATTGGGGATGAAGAAGAAGAGACCGTAACCAATATGAAATAGAGTTGGATTAACTCACTTAGGTGATTAGTGATGGAGACCCACACGAGAGATCAAAGACGCGGCCTGAACACGTATGAGTAATGAGTGGTTATGAGTGGTGGCGTGAGGCATAACGTCTGGGGAGGCTTGGTAGGGCATTCATCTCAGGGAAGAGTTTTGAAGTGCCTCTCTAGGAATGCATGGGCTTACAAAATAAATAAGACTCATCACAGCGAAAGTCTTACACGTTCCCATACAGTTTTGATCCCTGTGAGAGCCCTTTCATTTTCCTCGAGTGGTTTTAAATTTTCTACACGCTAGGCATAAATTTGTGTGTGAATTTTTGCACCATGGCAACCGCGGTGGACAGTGCAACTAGTTCCCCGCCTCTGTAAACATGGTAACTACCCTAACCATTACAGCAGCCTTAGATACATACAATCAGGTGTTTGATAAATGTAGATAAATGTCAGCGTGTAAGTGCGGTGAAGAGAACCCCATTCCTTCCTCAAATCATATGTATGTCTAGTCTTATTAAGTTGTGGATATCGACTTGTGACGGAGGGAAGCGTGAGGGGCTGGGTGACGCCTGGCACGGTCAGAAACACAGGGAACTCCTCCAAGGGGGTGAGAGGGACGACAAGGGAAGATAACATGTGTATGTATTATGGGAGCGGTAAATTTTAAGACGAGCAGATTGTGTTCACATAATTACTTACCTAAAGCAGACGATCACAAAGGAATCAATCACTCAATCAATTATTGGGGACATACGCAGTGGGGCGCTTCGCCACGCCCACCCTACGACGCCACTCCCGGGGTTCACCACGCGCGCGTCACCATGCAGTCTCCCTTCCCATACCAAGCAACTCTCGGCAGGAAACATCAACTTGCCCCAGCCACGAGCTTTATGGGCGCCCCTTGGCCTCATCCACGCCGGATTGTCTCTTACAGATACAACCCGGTGGGAAGGATCCGTTTCAGGGTAACGTGCCACATGCCCATATAGCCGAGGTTGGCGTTGACGGACTATGCAGGTAATAAGCCTCAATTTAGTCTCACAGTGATTCATTTGGGATGAAATTACTGTAGCGGTCTGTGATGTTTGATGAAATTACATATGAGAAAAATGTGAAAAGTGGCCAAAAAGTTAAACGTAAGAGTATTAAACGTACATAGGTATTAGCTCTATTTAGTCTACTGACACTAACATTCTGCTCGGGCTTGTGAGATCGCGATTATCATCAATAAATACAACGAGTGAATGCAGTGAAAACTAATGATTTGTAACGAAGCCTCAGTGGGTAACGATGGAACTCAGAGGGCGTGGAGCATATGGAGTAAGAATTCAGTGAGGGAAGTGAAGTGACGAGAACACATGAAAAAAGGACATTTTGAGGCCCTTAGGGGTAGAGTGTAGCATTGGTGAAATTACATGACGGGGTTAAAGCCTGATCACAGTGATTAACTTGTATTATTGTATTGCAGTGACCCAGCTGGTTGGCAGCGACCCAGTGGAGTTTGAACAGCCGAAGTATGAAGTGACTTTACCTGAGAATACCCGCATGGACCCCCTGCTGCGGCTGTCTGCCAGGGCGGTGGCGCCAGGTGAGTGGCCTGTCACAATAGTAGCGACGTTTCCTTCAAGGCAGTTTGTTATAGATTCACTTCATTATCATTGATACACAAGACATTATCATCGTAACCTGAAGATATGTCACACCCTCAGCCCCTGACCTTCTTTCGTGTAGCCCGCGACGCAGTGCAATACAGCATTCAGCAAGGTGATGAGGAGGGACTATTCCACTTGGACCCCTTCACGGGTAGCCTCTCTCTCAGGCGTCCCCTGGACTATGAGCGGCGGCAACAGGTGAGTCCTGCTTCTACCAGGAGCAGGTGCATGTTGTGTTGTGTGTGTGTGTGTGTGTGTGTGTGTGTGTGTGTGTGTGTGTGTGCGTATGTGTGTGTGTGTGTGTGTGTGTGTGTGTGTGTGTGTGTGTGTGTGTGTGCGTATGTGCTGTGTGGTGTGTGTTGTGTGTGTGTGTGTGTGTGTGTGTGTGTGTGTGTGTGTGTGTGTGTGTGTTATTCGCCTATGGTCTTGTCCACGCGAGTCGGACTCGTGATCGACAGTTCCACCCTCCCGGTGCGAGCTTGGAGCTCATTATTACCGATCTTTGGGCAATGCTGGGACCTCGCACACCACACACTCCCATCCCCTTGCTCACGGGGGACAGTAACCACCCGAAATTGTTGGTGAAAAATTATACAGAATGGCAAGCCACCACAAAACCACCACCACAGGCCACCACAGAATGGCAGGCCAGCGCGCTATCCACTTGACCATCGTGGCGGTATGTTTATGTGTGTGTGTGTGTGTGTGTGTGTGTGTGTGTGTTTACGGTGGAGCCTATTGCTATTATTATATTTTTCTTTGAGGGCTCAGGTGGTTGGCCCTGCACATTCTGGAGGGTCGTGATGGATGGCCCTCGTTCGTGGTGGCGCAGGCTGGATTTTTATAGTGACACCTGTGGTTTATAGGTAGAGGTCTTGTTTTATGTGATGGTCTGACCCTCAGTTTAGGCTCATGATGCCACCTGGTGTTCTCCTCTGCACTTGTAGTCGCAGTCGAAAGAGCAAGAATATAGCATGAGGGTTTCTTCGGCCACTCGACGATGGATTTTACAGTTGCTCCTTGGTGGGACTTTAACTCGAGATGTTGTGCTCACCTACCAGGCTCTTGTTGACCGCGTTAAAGGTGGCCGAAAGAGTTGCCCCCGGCAGGATTCGAACTTGGGACATCGAGCTCACCACTCCAAGACGCTAACTACTCGGCCACCGCCTCCTCAAATTATATTTTTCCTCCTACCTGAGGAGGTGATTACCACTTTCACCGGCCGGCGATGGTTTGCCTTACAAGTGCTTGTTGGCCGGTGCCACGTCAACACCCCCACCCCCGTCTGCAGGGGTAGGGGGGTTGTCTAGCCAAGGTGACCCCATAGCCGCGCCGCCCTTGGTTAGGCAGACAGCTCACAGCTCTTAAAGTAATCGTCCAAACCATTTCATCATTCCTGATTTTATGTAGTTAGAGTATAGCCATTATCGAGTGTATCAACAATATGTTGTCACTTTTTGCATCCAGTCAACCGTTTTTGAATAATCCGCAATCAAAATCTGTAAATTCCCTGAGCTTCGAAAACACTGCTGGCAACTGGCAGGCGATGGCACCATGGCTCGGTGACGTCATCCCAGGCGCTTTTATCCTCCCGCGCTGATAGAAATACACGTAAACCTAGGCAATAAACATAGTACATGAAAAATTTTGGGTGTTTCTAATAGTATTTTTTTGCGATATGGTATACACATGCATCCTTAATTTGGTGCAGCAAGAAAGCTGTGCCTATCCAGAGAAGTTTGCACACGTATCAGACCAATAGGCGAGAAATGTGTAAAAAAATGTTGCATCGGTGCAATGGTGCGTCGGACGGACGTTGGTGCGTTGGGGTGAAGGTAGGGAAACGGGGGTTGGTGGTGGGGAAAGTGGATCGGTGTTGGTAGTGGGGGGAAGGAGATGGTTGTTAGTAGTGGGGGAAGGGGGTTGGTGTTAGTGGTTGGGGAAGTGGGTGGGTGTTGGTGGTGGGGGAATCTGATGGGTGTTGGTGGTGGGGGAAGGGGATGGGTGTTGGTGGTGGGGGAAGGGGATGGGTGTTCGGTGGTGGGGGAAGGGGATGGGAGTTAGTGGATGGGGAAGGGGGTGGATGTTGGTGATGGGGGAAGGGGATGGGTGTTGGTGGTGGGGGAAGGGGATGGATGTTGGTGGTGGGGGAAGGGGATTGGTGTTGGTGGTGGGGGAAGGGGATGGATTTTGGTGGTGGGGGAAGGGGATGGGTGTTGGTGGTGGGGGAAAGGGGTGGATGTTGGTGGTGGGGGAAGGGGATGGATGTTGTTGGTGGGGGAAGGGGGTGGATGTTGGTGGTGGGGGAAAGGGGATGGATGTTGGTGGTGGGGGAACGGGGTGGATGTTGGTGGCGGAGGAAGGGGATGGGTGTTGGTGGTGTAGGAAGGGGATGGATGTTGGTGGTGTGGGAAGGAGATGGATGTTGGTGGTGGGGGAAGGGGATGGATGTTGGTGGTGGGGGAAGGGGGTGGATGTTGGTGGTGGGGGGAAGGGGATGGATGTTGGTGGTGGGGGAAGGGGATGGATGTTGGTGATGGGGTAAGGGGATGGGTGTTGGAAGTGGAGATGTGGGTGAGAACGGAGGTGGGTGTTGGGGGATGTGGGTGGGCGAAGGGGATGGGTGTTGGAAGTGGGGATGTGGGTGGGAACAGGGGTGGGTGTTGTGGGATGTGGGTGGGTGTTGGGGATGAAGTAGAGTGAATAATAGCAGATTCTTGAAGGACTCCACCATCCCCTCTCTCTCTCTCTCTCTCTCTCTCTCTCTCTCTCTCGGTGAACACCTCCTCTGACGTCATCAATAATATTCGCTGACCTGTTGGAGGGATGAAACTTTTTTTCTGCGCTTTTTTTTTTTTTTTACAAAAGACGTGTTTTTACGGAAATAAGGCGTGGAAATGAATTATTTTTTGTGGATTTGGTGTTTTGAATGAACATTCAACATATTTATGCAAAAAAAAATGGGTCTGGACGATTACTTTAACCTAACAACACCTCCCACCACTGCTACTGTTCTTATCACCTGAAGGCACTTCTGAAAAATTGGGCGCTTTTCCAGACTGCATTTCACTGTCCCGACACCATTGAACACTCCCCGCTGCCTGAGGTGTTAACTACGTTGCTGAAGATTGCTGCCGCACTTCTCCTCATCCAGGCTGCAGTACAGGGAGTTATTTTGGTGACATACCCCTGTTCTGATAATATTATTGTTTAATTCCCGAGCAGTTCGTTGTTTGTGTGTTCTGTAAATATATTCGGGGTATCATACTCCTTGATACTCCTTGTCCTGGTGGAACGCCGACGTGAGTTTCGACAGGGGATGCTTGCAGCCTATGTTGATCTCAAGAAGGCGTTTGACTCAGTGCATCGTGAGTCACTCTGGGATCTTCTGCGACTTCGAGGGATTCCTGCAAGGACTATTGGTTTGATAACTGGTCTGTATTCTGGGACTGAGAGTGCTGTGAAGTGTGGGGCAGGTGTATCCAGCTTCTATCCTGTGAATACAGGAGTGAGGCAAGGGTGCGTCCTTGCCCCATCACTTTTCAACGCTTGTATGGACTGGGTATTGGACAAGGTTGTAGATCAAAGTGATTGTGGAGCATCCGTCGGCAACACCAAGATCACTGATCTTGTTTTTGCCGATGATGCAGTAATCCTTGCTGAGTTGCTGGAGGTCCTGGTGATGGCTCTCGAGGCGCTGCACGAGGAGACAAAGCCTTTGAGACTTGAGGTCTCCTGGCTCAAGACCAAGGTCCAGGTATTTGGAGACTTACTAGATGAAGCAGTACAGTCTGTTCATGCGTGTGGCGAGGACATTGAGATCTTGGAAAGTTTTACATACCTTGGTAGCGCAGTCCATAATGACGGCGGGTCACGTCAAGAAGTCTTACGGCGGATTGGCATAGCCCACGGTGTTATGGACTCGCTCAGCGGGAGTATTTGGCGTTGTCGGTACCTGTGCAGGAGGACAAAGCTCCGGATCTTCAAGTCGCTTGTGATCCCTGTCTTACTCTGTGGTTGTGAGACATGGACACTAAATAGTGACTTGAAGAGACGAATCAATGCCTTTGGTAATAAGTGTCTTCGCAGAATCATGGGGTATCGCTGGGATGATTACGTGTCAAATCAGCGATTTCACCGTGCGACTGAATCGAGGCCTATTACCTGCATAGTCCGTCAGCGCCAACTTCGGCTATATGGGCATGTGGCACGCTACCCTGAAACCGATCCTTCCCATCGGGTTGTATCTGTAAGAGACAATCCGGCGTGGAGGAGGCCAAGGGGGCGCCCATAAGGCTCGTGGCTGGGGCAAGTTGATGTTTCTTGTCGAGAGCTGCTTGGTATGGGAAAGGAGCCTGCATGGGAATTCGCGCGTGGTGACCCCCGGGAGTGGCGGCGTAGGGTGGGCGAGGCGACGCGCCCCCCGGCGTATGCCCCCAATGATTGATTGATTGATTGATACTCCTTGACTTTTCTTCCCCACCCTCGGAAGATTGATAATATTAATTAATAGCCACCTCAGCCCTGACATATTTGGCGACTCTGCCAGGATAACTTACCCTTTTCCTCGGGCTCTGATAAAGATGAAATTTCGTCGAGGACATGCAACTGGTTAACCTGGGCCCGTCAGTGGTATTTCTTGAGGATATTGGAGTGGTAAAGGTTTGGTCCTCTTGGCATGTCGATCAAGTAGTCCACCTTACCCCGCTTCTCACCGTTTACTGTGTGTGTGTGTGTGTGTGTGTGTATATGTGTTTGTGTGTGTGTGTGTGTGTGTGTGTGTGTGTGTGTGTGTTGTGTGTGTGTGTGTGTGTGTGTGTGTGTGTGTGTGTGTGTGTGTGTGTGTGTGTGGTTGTTGTTTGTTGTTGTTTTTTTACATCACAAAGGACTGGCCAAGGGCACAACAAAAATGGGTAACACAAAGCCCGCTTAGTTGCCAGTCCCTATAAAGAAGACAGTAAGAGAATAAAATAAAAAAGAGGGATGAGCCAGTTTAGTTCGGGAGGTGTCTTGTTACTCTTCTTTTGAAAAGATTTAAGTCATAGGAAAGTGGAAAAATAGAAACAGGAAGAGGGTTCCAGAGTTTACCAGTGAAAGGGATGAAAGAGTAAAGATACTGATTAACTCTTGCATTAGGAAGATGGACAGAATAGGGATGAGAATGAGTAGAAAGTCTTGTGCAGCGAGGCCGCGGGAGGGGGGAGGCATGCAGTTAGCAAGTTCAGAAGAGCAGTGAGCATGAAAATAACGGTAGAAGAGAGCAAGAGAAGCAACATTGCGTCAGTGATTTAAAGATTGAAGACAGTCAGTCAGAGGAGGGGAGTTGATGAGACGAAAAGCTTTTGACTTAACCCTGTTTAGGAGAGCTGTATGAGTGGATCCTCCCCAAACATGTGAGACATACTCCATACATAGGCGAATAAGGCCCCTGTAGAGAGCAAGCAATTGGGAGGTAGAAAAAAAAGGACGCAGACGCCACAGGACACCTAACTTCTTAGAAGCTGTTTTAGCAAGAGATGAGATGTGAGATTTCCAGTTCAGATTTTTAGTAAAGGATAGTCCTAAAATGTTCATTGTAGAAGAAGGAGACAGCTGAGTGTCATTGAAGAAGAGGGGATAGCTATCTGGTAGGTTTTGTCGAGTAGATAGGTGAAGAAATTGGGTTTTTGAAGCATTGAACAAAACAAGGTTTGCTTTGTCCCAATCAGAAATTATAGAAAGATCAGAAGTTAGGCGCTCGGTGGCATCTCTCCGTGAAACACTTAGTTCCTGTTGAGTTGGACGTCTAATAAACGACGTTGAAAAATGCAGGGTAGAATCATCAGCGTGTTTGTGTGTGTATGTGTGTGTGTGTTTGTGTATGTGTGTATGTGTGTATGTGTGTGTGTTTGCATGTGTTTTTGCATGTGTGTGTTTGTATGTGCGTATGTGTGCGTGGGTGTGGGTGTATGTAATAATGTAATATGTAGTATTTGAAGTATCCACAGGCTTCTCTTAAACCATGTCATTCATATCAGTAATAACAAGTATTTGAACAAAAATAATCATTTATTCGGTTACTTTTGATGTATTTCCGAATCATTCATTATCTAAGTACTTCTACGTAAGTCATACTCTTACACAAGAGTATGAGGGGAAAAGATCAAGCCTGGTTCCATTATGTGTATTTGCCAAGTCTTGTAAGAGTATTTAAAACACAAGTAGCATCGAAGCGACATCATGGAATATTTACAAGCCATAGTATACATCTTTGTCACCATCGTCATCAGGTGTCGCTATTTGTAATCCAAAATATGTTTTTAAGTGGTAAAGAAATATAGCACTGTTATATGTTTGGCTTCGTTTGGTGGTTTCAGAAATACTCATAACGATAAAAATCACATTCACGAAAACACTAAAATGACTGTGCAAAAGGAAGATGCTGTCATCACCACCCAGCACTGATAGACCAAGCAGAATGAAAATAAACACTTTTTTCTATCATTTACACAATACGATTTTTGTTTTATAGTTTGCATCCCCCTGCACTAGTATTAATTTCGCACAGCTCTGCAAATAAACTGTTGTCAGCAGACCCTCAGCCTTGTCATCCAACGGTGGTACATACACTGAAATTTACTTGACCGGTTTGTCAGTTCTCTTTTGGCCACTCTTTTCACCTCATACGAGTACTTCTTTTGGTCTTCACGGACACTGAGCAGCATGAGAAAAAATGTCGTCTCAGGTCCCGCAAGAAATGTTGAGATTTATCTAAACCTATCAAATCAAATCACAGCCTATTCGGCTTATACCATTGCTCCTTTAGTTACTGTAATGTCTCTCAAGTCTTAGAATCTGAGTCATAGAAAAAGCAGGTGAAGAATCTCTATTGACCGCCACGAAAGTTATCACCTGTATACCCAGTCATCGTTCAGGTCCTCCTCCTCTTGCTCCTCCTATTCCTCTTCTTCTTCCTCTTCCCCCTCCTATTTCTCCTTTTCCTTCTTCCCGGCCAGTACGAGCTCGTGGTGGAGGCGGTGGCGGGCGGGGCGAGAAGCGAGGCGCGGGTGGTGGTGAAAGTGGAGGACCAGAACGACCACGCACCGGTGTTCCACAGGGCCGTGCACGAGACCCAGATCACCGAGGAGGACAACAGACACCTGCCCAAGGTCATACTCAAGGTGAGGCAGAAGAGGCAAGTGTTGCCCGAGTTATAGTGACATGTTCCTCCCCTTTATCTCCTCTCTCTCTCTCTCTTTTTTTTTTTTTCTCTCTCTCTCTCTCTCTCTCTCTCTCTCTCTCTCTCTCTCTCTCTCTCTCTCTCTCTCTCTCTCTCTCTCTCTCTCTCTCTCTCTCTCTCTCTCTCTCTCTCTCTCTCT
>JACEEZ010018661.1:100216-137716 GCA_016584305.1 Chionoecetes opilio | reverse complement strand
ATCCCCATCGGTAACTACCTCAAGATAAATTATCATGACTTTCTAAACCTGGTTCTGCACGACATGGCACGAACCATATATAACTCCTAAAGAAAAGTGTTCTAGACTGGAAGTAGTACATACATGTCTGACCGGCAACTGTTTGCCATGTACCTGGGAATATTAACCATCTATTCTGATCACTGACACCACATAACACACAACACACACAACTCACACAACACAAACACAAGGGTGAGGGTACTCCGTAGTGTATCGTAGCACGCTTATTCACACCCAGAAGTCCCGGGTTCGATCCCCGGGCGGAGCGAAAAGATTGGCGGTCTTCTAAACCCGAGCCCCTGACCACACAGCAGTGATGGTACCGGGTGTTACGAGACCCAGAGATCATATCTATCATCTCGGTGGCCACGGTGTTAGCCGTGGTCTTGGTGACCGTTCCCGGGTGGTGGTTTCGACCATACTAGCACAAATTTATAAAGATAAAATGTAGCTATGGAGAGAGGGCCATACGAGGTAGCTCAGGCCCTGTAAAATACAATTAGATAAATACAACTAGATGAACACACACACACACACACCACACAACACAAACACACACAACACAACACCACACCCACAATCACACACACAACATGACAACGTTGTGTTCCCCGCACGCAGGATCGTCAGTGACACGCGTGGTGGCCAGGGACTTAGACACCCGCAGAGGGAGACAACGCCAAGGACGTTCTCACTGGAGAAAACGCAGTTGACGGGTCCACCGCAGATCTATTTTCGCGATCGCCAGCGAGCTGGGCATCATCACCACGGCACTCTGCTGCTCGATCGGAAAGACCCAGCGTACGTGTTCAGGTTGTGGCGACGGACGGCGGTGGCCTGAAGGTGAGTTCCGCGGAGGGTCGGATACTACAGGCTATTCTTTTTAAAGTTAGACAAATCCACAAAGGAGGCCACGCCTCCTTGTACCTGATTGGCTGAACGCAAGGTATCCGAGCTTGTGAATGGCAAGGGCTTCAAACCAAACTACACCCAAATCTACAGTATACTGTAGTTCATTTAAATATAATACTTCAATCATTAAATACCGAATCGTGTATATTTATTGCAACTCATTCACAATCTCGGACACGTTGCTTTCGGCCAATCGGTACAAGGGGGACGTGGTCACCTTATGAAGTTTGGCCAAATTGAATAAACTAGCTATAGTTTACTGCACAGATCTTTCCAAAAGTTCTGGAATTAGCAGCGCGCGCGATCCCTTTGCAATGTTGCCCCGCGCACCAATGTTGTAGTGACAGTGTGGCCCAAGGGAAAAGGAATAGACCCTAGGCCTTGGTGTATCCTTTGTGTACCGGAATGAATCATGGCGATCAGGGGAGTGCATACATTTTTGAGCTATGCTCGTTTTTGAACGTCTGGTTCCAGAGGTTTTGCGCATCTTTTTAAATGTAATGGCCGATGTTAAGGAACGAAGAATATGCGTCAAATTTTGGCTTATGCGCGGAAAAAAACGGCAGCAAAAACGCCTAAAGTGTTGTAGTGGCATTTATGATAAGGCTGTAAGTAGCAAGAACGGACAGCCGGGCGTCGAAGGCGATGCAAGTCCTGATGTTCTTGGCGCCGAGTGGATATAAGGTACCGTAACAATGCACAGTTCCACATGTCACTTGCTGTTTGCAGTTCCTGCCTTCGAAAAGCATGATAGTTGTCTTCTACCATTCAACTGTTCTGACAGTCACTGTAATGTTTTCTGATCCAAAAATGTATTTTCGGCTGAAAGAATAACATTTTGCCACGATTAAGTCAACTCAGAATTGTAAAAGACATTTAGCATGCTTATACTTACGGACTGCCAGATACTTCAAGGAGTGGGAACAAAATGCTTGGAACACTGCATGTGTCCCTAATTGAAAGGTGAAAATTAGGCTTTAGTGTAAGTAGATTATGATATCCACAAACTCCAAGAACTTTTGGCAAGCACCTCCGAAAACGTATCCCTTACCTTGATGGTGTGTGTGGTATGAGAATTATTGCTTCAGACTTATGGTAGGTGGTGTCTCCTGCAAGACTGCTACAGTTGAACCTTGCTCTCTCAGGAACGGGAACGGTAACGGTAGACATAGAAGACGTGAACGACGTGTCCCCGAGGTTCTTGCGGCCCGAGTGGACGCTGGACGTGTCTGAGAGCCTGGCCCCCGACAGCGTGCTGGCTACCCTCACCGTCGTTGATCCAGACGTTACCAACGACTTCGTCTTCAGGGTAAGTTTACATGTCTCTGTTCAAATGTCTCACAAATTACTCAAAATTCACAATTACATATTCAAAAGTTCGTGCACTTTCGTAGGAACGTTAAGTGGGTAGATATCATGATGTCACCCATATCCATGGAAGATCTGTTATGGTTTTCAGAGACTGTGAGTCTTCAGAAGACTCGTTATTGTCTTGCATTGACATGTTTCTTAAAGACCTCACCTGTAGAGTAGTGATGTGATGGTGATGAGGCGAGTGGCGGGTGTGGCCTCAGGTGTGGGTGGTGCTGCAGGTAGTGCCAGGCAGCGGGCGAGGCTGGCAGATGTTCCGGGTGGAGAGCGGGACGGGCACGCTGCCCGCCGGGAACTTGATGGCGTCGGAGCCACTGGACTTCGAGGATTCTAACCACCGGCAGGGATTCACTTTCAGAGTCCAGGTGACGGACAGGGTGAGTGCACCCTGCAGCTGCCTGAAATCAATTGAAAAATGAATTATTAAACTGTACACACACACACACACATATATATATATATATATATATATATTATATATATATATATATATATCTATATATATATATATATATATAAATATATATATATATACTATAATATATATATATATATATTATATATATAATAATATATATATATATATATATATATATATATATATACATATATATATATATATATATGAGATAGCATGTATTTTGGTGTATATAGCTCATTGTTTTGGTCGCAGGGAGAAGAGGGGTGGGGGCCGAGGGAGCACGTGGCGGACACCTGGGTAAGGCTGAGGCTGCTGGATGAGAATGACAACGACCCCGTATTCAGCGAGGACGTGACTCGTTTAGTATTACCCGAGGACACCCCTCGGGGCTCCTTCCTCGCCTCCTTCACTGCCCTCGATCCAGACCATGTAAGCTGCAGGCTGGTGTTTGCTCTCGTGACTCTAATCGTTCTCCATATGGCGTCGACACTGGCTTGCTGCTGACGGCACAATAAAGTCGACGATAATTTACTAATATCGTGCTGCTCTAAATTATTGCTCTTGACTTAACAATAAGAAAATAGATAACACCCAGTAGTTCGTCAGGCAATGAGGCTGCATGGATGCTCGGCCTCTGTATGTAGTTGAAAGGAAATTTTATCTTTGCATAAATGAGCAGCGAAACTGACTCAGTCTTCGTCCCTCAAATCCAAAAGGATCTAACTCTCTTTTCAATAAATTAATTGGCAGTCCCAACCATTTCCTTTCCCGTAATGTTCCACTCTCTGCCTATATTTGATGCTCTATCATACTTTTCATTTCCTTATATTTATCTTGTACTCTTGCTGTAGCTATGTATCTTTTCAACTTCTTATTCGTATTAGGATTTCTAGACAAAATTTCGGCGCTCTTATCTCCTCTCTGTTCTTTCAACCTTAGTCTTGTTCTCATTATTGTGGATACGTGATGAGTACGCAGTATGCGACTGGCTATGTCTTCCCTTGAATTGAAGTAATTATGGATCATGTGTTATCATATACAAACTATTTTCTTTCTGTACTGGTTACTTGAACTTTTTCAAGTCGCCAGTATCTTTTTTTTCGTTAGTCACCTGCAATCATTTACTTATTTTCTGCACAATTCAAAAACTTTTTCTTCAATGTTTTCACTCATGCCAAGTCAATACCAAGTTTTAACTAAAATGCTTGACTTCAAGTCTTTTTAGAGTTACACAGAAAGTGCTCAGCCACCAAGGAGTTCAGCGGGTGCTCCTGCATCCATTATTTTATCGTCGTGGCTCTGACACTCCTTGTTTCGTTATGTAAGACTGTAAGTTGTATCTCCTGCAAAGTCTGTTGGTAATCAGTGACAGTCATCAGTGCAGATATTACAACCAGCCTCTCCTTTCACCACCCATCAAGGGCGGACAGAGCCGCGTTCGGTACCAGGTAGATCCGGACAGTGATCCCAGCCACCAGTTTCACGTCGACGAGGCCGGGGCGGTTCATCTGGTGGGCGGGCTGGACCGAGAGGCCGCGGACGCCCACAGTGTGTTGGTGTGGGCGGTGGACGACGGGGAGCCCCAGAGGACGGCTACCGCCACCCTTGCTGTGAGTCCATGTCTATTATAAAGGAAAGTTACGGAACACTGTCCTAACACTTTAATGCGATTTGTGGGGGTATGTTAGTTTGGGTTCTTTTTACCAACCGATGTTTTATTTTTCTCCCAAATTAAAGAAATATAGACAATAACCAACAACAAAATCTAAAGCCAGAAGAAACAGGAACATATATGTTGTCATCCTGCAGTTGCCTCGCTCATGAAGTCTGCCTCCTCAAGATTTATTGCGTATTCATTGCGTATTCTTGGTGCGAAGGTGATTTCCCACAAAATGTTACTTTGATTGTACAGTCTTATTTACACAGGCTTTTTGCATCATCATGAGATGTCTTGTAACGTAGAACTTCGGCAAATAGTATACGGAATGGATAGATTATTTCATCTTATGGATGTGCAGCTCACCAGACCCAGGCTCTACAGGAAAAAAGAATCCATACATATATTTCATTGGAACTATTATCTATTTATCAATTTGCAATGTGTGTTGCAAAGAACAAACACAACTCTTTTTATTTCAGTGATGTTAAATCTAATAAATGTTTTGCCATTTTGAGTTGATTGCCGGTACGCTAATCTCAGGAAATTTACTAAATATTAATGATTGATGAAAGATGCGATAAAAAACAAGCAAAATTTCAACAGATAAACGTGACGGACGTGAATGACAACCCGCCGTTCCTGGCAGAGTCTCAGCAGGTCCAAGTGACGGAGAACAGCGAGGCCCAGCTGGTGGCGCAGGTCAAGCTGGGTGACCCCGACGTCTGGGGGCAAGGTCACGGGCCGCCCTTCACTCTCACCCTGGATCCCCACGCACCACAGCACGTCGCGGACAATATTAGGGTCACGCTGGACAAGAGTAAGTTGCGGGAACACTTGGAAAAGGTGTTGCACTTTTTTTCTGTCAAATTTCACTTCCGCTTCTGATGGAACCAGGACTTGACTTCATGGCTGACGTTTTCCTCGTGTGTGGTGCAGGAGGGGACAATGGGCGTGGCGTGGGCGTGGTGTGGACGCGGGCGCCGCTAGACCGGGAAGAGCGTCCCGCCCTGCTGGTGCCCCTGGTGGTGGGTGACGCCGGCTGGCCCTCCCTCACCGCCACCGTCACCCTCACCCTCCACGTCGCCGACCTCAACGACAACCCCATGGCACCCGCCGCCAAGACCGTCACCGTCCACACCGTACAGGTCAGGCCCCAAACACAGGCCCCCAACACACCCTGCAGGTCAGGCCCCAAACACATCCTGCAGGTCAGGCCCCAAACACACCCTGCAGGTCAGGCCCCCAACACAGGCCCCAAACACACCCTGCAGATCAGGCCCCCAACACAGGCCCACAACACACCCTGCAGGTCAGGCCCCCAATATAGGCCCACAACACTCCCTGCAGGTCAGGCCCCCAACACAGGCCCACAACACACCCTGCAGGTCAGGCCCCCAACACAGGCCCCAAACACACCCTGCAGGCCAGGCCCCAAACACACCATGCAGGTCAAATATCCAACACACCCTGCAGGTCAGGCCCCAACACACCCTGCAGGTCAGGACCCCAACACACCCTGCAGATCAGACCTCTAACACACCCTGCAGGTCAGGCCCCAACACACCCTGCAGGTCAAACCCTCCACACATCCCACAATTAGGCCTGCACATACGTACTCGTACCATGCAAACGTGTAACACTTTTCACCCTGTTAGTTGATCGATACCTTAATGGTGAATTGACCGTCAGGTGAGTCTATCTACACCACATCCTCAGCATCGGGGATCGGCCATACCCTTGGGGCGGGTGTACGTGCAGGACCCGGACGACTGGGACGATGCGACCAAGACTTATGCCTGGAAAGACTCCCGAGCGGGCTTTTTTCTCAACACTTCCAGCGGTCACCTGACCATGGCGCCCTCCACGTCAGACGGCAGGTACAGACGACAGGTAACATTAACCAATGACTTCTTAGGAATTGCTTTGAAGCTGGTTATAAGATAAAGTAATATTCATGGGGTCCCATGTCCCAATATAGGGGGTCCCTATGGGGGACCAATCCATGGGGGTCCCAATATAGGGATACAGGAATGAGAAACAATGCCTTGATATGGCCCTCTGTTGAAATATGTTATGTGGATGTGGTAATATGAGCGAATGCACTTCATTCAAAAGGTCCGATCACCTTGGTAGAGCTGTGTCACCCTTGACAGGTACCAGCTTAGGTTTGTGGTGAGTGACAGTAGCCAGGCTCGGAGGGACGTGGAGGTCAATGTCACAGTTCGTGTGAGACTTATGAAACAAAACGAATTGGTCCACACCAGCCCCGTGACGCTAGCGGCCGAGAGTACCAGTGTTGTGAGGAGCGGTGCCAAGGTGGGTCAAGCGAGGGAGGATACACCAGCTTCCAGGAATGGCTATGTATGTAGTGTATATGATGTTTGTGAAGAATCTGCCAGCATACATTTACATTTGCAGTGATATGTCTAATCGGGAATAGATATATAGTGAGTATTCTGAAACTACCATTGCCACCAATGTTTGCTACACTTTGACTACAATCTACGAAAATATGAATACTGAGGAACATTTACGTAGAGAGTAGTGAATGATGAAATTTTACAGTTCTTCACCCTGTTGGTGAATGTTGCTTTCCCTTAGGAGGGACTATCGCTGCTGAGTCGCCTGATTGCCTCTGTTCGGTCGCTTGTAGGCGAGGCCGACGCGGCCTTGCGGGTGGTGTCGGTGCAACCCGTGGCGGAAGGAGGCATTCCGGCCACACGTGTCTGGTTATCGGCTGTGGGGATCGCCAACTTCGATTACATTTTGTTGTACCATGTGAGAGAGGTGTGTGTCACGTAGAAATATCTTTAAGAAATATTAATAATGATAAAAATGAGCCAATGTGAGTGTTAGTGAGACATGATTGATACAAATACCTCCAACCTACATCAGAGATTATTTTCAAAACTAAATCAGTAACCAGAGCACACTACGTAATACTCTCGCTTTCGCTTTATCCTTCATGTGCTGTATTACATTGCTTCCCTCAACCGTCTATTTATGATAAGCATCACGACCACAACTACCATCATCAAACTGATCAGGGCCTCGGGACCATTTGCAATTACCAATATTTCAAATTTGTATTGGTTTTTTTTCCAGAAACATTATAAGGTCAGTGTAAAGTAGCAGTAGATATACTTTACTGCAGAATTTTCATTATCCAATCCCCCTTCACTAAATCTTTGATTACAGAATGCTACTGTGCGTATTCTAGATTGTGATATAATACTGAAGCAATTACTTCACTAAACATGCACGAGTAATCGTTTCCGTGAACACATCAAAAGCAGGACCACTAACTTATAAATACAGATGTTTGAAATATCTTGATTTGATACCTCAGAGAGGCAGTCCCGAGAGCCGCTTTGTGCAGTACCTTTACAGGCACGTCCACCCCAATCTAAGGAGTCCTGCAAAATCTGTGTAGGACTACTATTTTGTCATGAAATTAATAAATCACAACCATGCCCTCAGCTAGTTTTTCTCTGTTAATTGGACAGCTCAGCGAGTCACTAGGAGTTCACATAAATGTGGGAGTGCTCGCCTGCAGTGAAGATGCCATCCCCACACCGGACGTCGTGGTGAAGAGGTGCGTCGGCGGCTGCTGGGTGGGTCTGGCTAATGCCTACACTGTCGTGGATGCCCACTCCTCTGCGATGGTGGGGCCGCGGGTGGCAATGCTGGGGCCCTGTGGCTGCAAGAGCAACACCATGCCCCAGCAAACCAGCTCATGCGTCTCAGACACCTGTCTCAACGGTGGCAGGTGCCTCAGCACCTCCTCAGGCACTCGGTGCGTCACACAAATGTTGGAATTTAAAAATTAAGACTTTTGAGCCACAGACAATCAAGGGTCTATAGATTACCTGGTATGTCGCATTATAAAGAACAATTTGTTTCATTGCTCAGCTAGTGTTTACATAAATATACCTTCATTGATTTCACTTCTCTAACTTACATTTCTCAGTCTCGGTCACGTGTGGTCCGACCATCCATTCCCTCTACCACTGCAATCACCTTAATTACAGCTTCTCTGTCACCTCTGCTAGGTGCATCTGTCCATATGGTACGTGGGGCTCCCGCTGCAAAGTTCTTTCTCGACATTTCGAGGGCGGCGAGGCAAGGCTGGAGGCTGGTACAGGTGCCGTCACAGAGGGCGCATGGGCGTGGGTGCCACCCATCCCACCCTGCTCCGAGGTGCACTTGAGCCTGGAGGTGTTGACTACGGCAGTTACGGCGGTGTTGCTCTATTCCGGTCCACAGAAGGGACCTAAGCGGGGTCCAGGCGGCCGAGACATGATGCTGCTGGAGTTACGTGGGGGACGGCCAGTGCTGCTGCTGAGCCTGGGCGACGGTCCCATCACCCTCACCCTCAACTCCTCTTTAACAGACAACACGTGGCACAGGATAGACCTCATCTGGAAGGACGGGGTGAGACGCGGTGGGTTGGCGAGGGTTGGAATGTATTCTTGGCCACCCGTTTTGAGCCACACATACATAGTTACACACACACACACACACACACACACACACACGCACACGCACACGCACACGCACACGCACACGCACACGCAGAAGACGCGTACTGTAGGTTGTCACACTTTCCTGCCCACAGCTGGCGGAAATGATTGTGGACCTGTGTTCGGGAAGTAGCTGGGACGACCCACCCGTGCCTTCTTTGAGCCCTGCCGACAACCCGTCGTCCACACCTGTCCGTCCAGACACACACACGTGCAGGGCTGTCACTAGGCTGCCAGGGAGTTGCCGCGTCCTCAACACAGGTGGAGTGCTTCAGGTGGGTGGGATGGTGCATTACATGGCGGAAGATGCAATGCACGATGGCGCGGCGCTGCCACGTCCACCACACTTCCACGGCTGCATCAGGAACCTCAGAGTCAACGGGAAGGTGAGTTTAAGTATTGACAGAAAAAAAGTGAAAGGATAAATGCACATAAAGGAGGACAGGTAATCTATATTTAAAAAAATAGAAAAACACTTATTTTTTTCCACTTAAAAAGTTGAGAACACTTATTGGTGTTCCTAATAATACCTTCGCTTTGGCGGTGTTACAAGGTATAAGCAGGTTGCTGTGAGCATGGGAAAGGCTATGAAGTGAGGGATTGAGGGTAATTCCCTGTTTTGTCTCCAAAATTCCTTTTTTTGTATTCGTATAAGAATCTTGCAAGAAATTCAATACTGATAAACTACTACATTTATAAATGTATTAGTACCACAAATTACCACCAAAGCTGGCTAATGACGTGTTGAATCTAACATACACTTCGCGGAAAGTAAAGGAGTAGCGAGTGACGCTCAAAATCACAGTTTATATGTTTGGCATTAACGAGGTAATGAAATGGAATGACAGAGAATAAGCTAACATGATGTCAATGTCAACCAATGTCATCTGGTTTCAGTTGGTTGATCTGGGCAGCAGCGTCCTGGGCAGAGCAAGCACCCCGGGATGTCCAGCGGCAGATTGTCTTGCTGACCACGTCCTATGTGGACCCCACGGCAGGTGAGCGCTCCTGGTGGGATCCATCATGACACCTACGTGTATCTCTTCATGAAGACAGGAGTACCTTGATGTTCCCCTGTACCACAGGTGTCGGGGGTCACCGGGGTCGCTGCGGTGTGAGTGCCAGCTAGGATGGGAAGGCCCAGGCTGTGCCTTATCCACTACGCCCACTAGCTTCCTCCCCAACAGCTACATCAAGCTGGCCCTCTCCTTCTCGCCGTCAGCTCACACCACCTCAATCACCCTCAGGTAGGCCCCACCGCCCTCATGATGAACTATGATGTTGCTTTCCACCGGCCGATCTTGTCATTGCCTCCCTCCGGTAGGTTCCGGACCATGAGGAGGAGAGGCGAGCTGGTGGTGTTGTCGTCACAGCATGGGCGGGACAGCTGGTCTGTACAGCTGATAGGCGGCCGCCTGTGTGCAGTACTGCGTCTGCATTCAAGACCTCCGACCTCACTTTGCCTCTCGCGAGTCGTCCTCACCGACGGTCGCTGGCACTCGCTTGCCGCCACCAGGTGGGATGTCTGCCATTGCCTCGTCGCTCTTGCTGGGCTCATCGAGGTGCTGCCCTGAAAAAGATATTTGCGGCAATGTGGTTTGAGTCTTCTGTGGATGCGGAATTCGGAATGCAAATACGAGTATAGTACATGTATCATTAGTAGCAAGCTGCCAACATTATATATATATATATATATATATATATATATATATATATATATATATATATATATATATATATATATATATAATATATATATATATATATATATATATAATAATATCAGAGCTGGATCGTAGATATTTTTCTACCGGCGTATCGGTATGGTAGATGAAAACGGGCATTCGGTTCGGTATTGCGTAGATTTCCAAAGAAATACCGACTGCTTCGGTATTTCGGTTTCGGTGGTAATTTAAAAAAACCCGTTATATATAAAAAAAAAAAAAAATTGCTACGTACGATGGTAGCATAAATACCTAGATGTTTTAAAATAAGGTATCTGGATTTGCTATTCCTGTTACTGTTCCATAACCATCGTAACATTTTATGGGGACACATTTTCAACGTAATTTTTTTTTAGCCAAAATCCAGTGACACTCGTGTTGTGCCATATATTGCACAGGCAAACTATATCTATTATTTTCTTACAAAACTGCCATAGACATTCAAAGAAGTTATATAACAATAGACTAATGTTAGTTGTACGCTGTATAATTTTTACTCACCTCAAAGTATGATAGTAATTCGGTAGTAGCGTTCTAAATGTGGAGCTCCGCAACAGAACCAACCGGTCCCGAATCCATCAGCTGACTGACTAAGTAAACAAATTGTGGTGCCATCTATTGGCGTATTTTTCCAACTTCAATTCAATTCTACCGAAGAAATTCGTTCGGTAGATCCATTCGGTATCGGTATCGGTATCGGTAGAGGTTTGGTACCGAAGATTCGGTAGCGGTAGATAAATCTACCGCCGGTAGTACCGAAATACCGAAATACCTAATTTCATTCGGTAGTCCCAGCTCTGATGTATATATATGTATATATATGTATATGTATGTATATGTATATATATGTATATATATGTATATGTATATATATATATATATATATATATATATATATATATATATATATATATATATATATATATATATATATATATTATGTGTGTGTGTGTAAGGGATCGGTATTGAAAAATATTTTGTAGTGTCTGCAGCAAGAAATGATTGTGTGTGTGTGTGTGTGTGTGTGTGTGTGTGTGTGAGTGTGAGTGTGAGTGTGAGTGTGAGTGTGTGTGTGTGTGTGTGTGTGTGTGTGTGTGTGTGTGGACGCGAGCATCTAAGTACCTACGTATAAGGCTTCGGGGTGCCTCCCTGACCATAAGAGGTCCATCTCTTCTGGTGCCGGTAAGATAAAAGAGCCTCTAGTCATAATGGCTCACATTGAACCCACTGCTTGTTAGGTGTTAGCCAGGCAGACTAGAGCCAGGGTGACAGGTGGTGTGAGGGCGGTGCTATGTATACCAAGAAGTGTTGTTGTCAATCAGGTACGGCGGGGCAACCTTCCTGATGGTGGATGACGGGGAGGGTGATCTGTACAACGCCTCGCTGTTACCAAAGGGACACCAAGTGCTCGATGTGGACAAGCGAGAGGGCGTCTACGTGGGCGGCTCTCCTCATTTTCAAAACACTGGAATCAAGATCCACGGAGATTTCTTTGATGGTTAGACTTTTACATCAAAACAATCGTCATACTGCGCTCACATAAACAACAGAGAACTGAGTACTCAAAGTGAGTAACTACCTATAGAACTTTTCCTTCCTTGATCAGGATGTATCGACGACTTACGGATCTCAGGCTGCAGTACGCCACTTCCGCCGGCCATCACCACCACTATCTGGGGCCAGGCCAGCGCCTTCAAGGGTGTGGAGCGAGGCTGCGTCGCCCCGCCTTCCTGCACCAATGTGTCCTGCAGACCACCGCTCTCCTGCGTCGACACCTGGAGGTCTTACCACTGCGGGTTGGTGCCCAAAATTGTTGCCCAGTATGACTATAGTCTGTCAGTGACGCTCAAATCCAGTGCGTGTAACACAAGATCGCTGTCACAGGTGTGGTGAGGGTCGCGTGCTGGGCCGGAGCCAAGCGGCGTGTGAGGACCAAGATGAGTGTGTCTGGCAGCCGTGCCTTAGCGGCGGCTCCTGCTTCAACACTCAGACAGGTGACGCTCAGTGTGCAGTGTGCCACCACTTCAACACTCTAGGCAATCATAAAATTATAACAACGACGTACATGTACCATTATGTGACAGATTTTTCAGGCCATAGAAACATGCACAAGTAATGTACTCACGCTTGTATAGTATATGTACTAATAGGGCGGGTCATACTATATATTTTTTTCAATTAATGGAGAGGGGTGTTCAAATAACGTATTTTGGTGTCTACAACACAAATCTGAAGAAAAAGTTAAATTCTGATAACCCTCACCTACATCAATTTGCAGTTGGTTATTATTAAATTGGTGATCAATTTGTTATTGTAGTTACCCCAGCATACGCTTCTTCAACTTTTCTGTCATGGCTGCTCATATTTTCTCTCATACAGTATTGTTCTAACTACTTCATAAAATATATAAGACATCTAAATATTTAAAGAAAAATAGGTACCCCGGTATGATTTGTTAGTGGAGCAAAGCTAATGCTCTTTTCAAGCCACCTGTCATCAATGAAAAGATGAGCATCATATCCAAGCTCAAGGAGGTCTGGAATCAGGCAGTGAAGTTTTCTCTATGGAAGGGCAAACTTGAAGCCAAAGAGAGGTTCATTGTCAAGTTAGACAAATTATTTGATATTTTGACTTGCAAGTGTCCGATTACCAGTTGTGAGGTGGGAGGCTGTGAGGGCTGTGAGATCCTAGCCCACATTAATTGTTCCTGCAGCAGAGAGAAAAAGATTCCTTTGAAAGATCTAGCCTACATCATGGGACAGAGAGTGAAGGTTGGAAGTAAGGGACCCCATCAAATAAGTGGCCCTGATTTGCCAGAGCACAATAGACAGGTGAGAACATTAGAAAGGCAGGTGATGGAAAAGAAGGAAAAGAAATCAGAAGGACAAGGGAGGAAACTGCTGCAGCAGCAGAGAAGGCAGCCAGGGAGGATGTGAAGAGATTTTTGGCTGATGGTGATGAGGATCTGGAATTAGAGAGAAGTGGTGCTGAAGATGAGTTTGTTCCAGAAGTTTGAGTTTTTCTCCAGAAATTGACCCTAAGCCTGCAGCTTCGAAAAAGGTACAGAAAAACTATGATGAGATTTTAAACATTGCCCTTGCTAGTGTAAGATATGGCATAGGGCTAAGGCCAACTGCAGCAATAGCAACAGCAGCTCTGATTGATGCAGGAATTATCACAGAAGACAACACAAGTAAAGTGATTTTTGGGATAAGAGCAAGGTCAAGAAGCACAGGAAAATTGATGAGAGAGCTGGGGCAAGAGTTTGAAGAGAAGTGCAGGGAGGACGGGGGCATCTCCTGCAGCCTCTTTGATGGGCGGATTGACCTGACCAATGTGATGATGGAAGCTGAGGGAAGTGACCAATCTTTAACCTGCAATGATTAAGGAAGAATACTACAGTGCTGTTAGTGAGCCTGGGAGCTACTATCTGTTTCACTTTATCCCAGAGAAAGCAACTAAAGAGGAGTCACATGCGGAGAAGATTGCTAAGGTCATGTTTGCTTGGCTGAAAGAGAGTGGTTTTGATAAGACCTTGTTGGCCATTGGAGGAGACTCTACAAATGTCAACACTGGTGTAAAAAGCTGGATAATGCGGAAGCTGGAGCTGCACCTGGGAAAAGCTGGTCTGGTTGGTGTGCAGCTTACACACTGGTGAACTTCCCCTGCGCCATTTAAATTGTTGGCCTTGATGGCCCTACTCTGTCAACAAAAAATGAGCCAATAGGAAAGCTCCTTGATTCTGCTACAGACTTTTAGATCAATCCAAACTTCACCCGTATCTCCTTTGGGCCCCCTCCACTGATCAAGCTGCTGACAAGGTTATTAAAGATCTCTCAACTGATCAACACTAGGGTTTTAAAAAATTGTCTGTGCAGTCAGGAATTTAAATTAAATGGAAAAACTGAAAAATGGGCACTTCATTGGGGAAATTTCCCATCATTGGATTGTAATATCCATGCTGATTCAACGTAAAATTTCAAACACTCCTGGATTAAAGGGGCCTAGGCACATCGTCTTTCAACTGGCCTGCCGTAAGTCCAGAGGAAGGAGGTGCTGGACTTTTGTGATGCCAACTGTAAAAAGATCTGCTTGTATGCCGACAGTGAAGCCCATCCTCCAAAAATGCTGTGCTCTGAGGATCAGAGGAGAGGATTTGGGGGGTGGAGAGAAACCTGGCTGTCAGGGGAGATGGGGACCCAGATACTTGCTAGGAACTCCTCTGTTAGGATCAGAAGGACCCCTTACATTAATTTGATGCTTCAGCATAGTTGACCTGATCAGGGTGGGGCAGAAGATTGTCAAGCCACCTCCACTGCTCTCTAAGCACGTCCGAGGTGAGAAACTCGTCAAAAACACCATGGAAGGCTCAACTGGCCTTTCCACCACAAAGCATTGAAAGGATTATTAAAATGGTGAGAGGCTTTTGCTAAGTACTTTTCACATGAAAAGAGGATGGAGGGATCAGGGCTCAGGGAAACCAGCAGGAGGTGATGTCCAAAAAGATCAAAACAGGACTTGGCAGCTGGCAAAGTTAAAAAAGTCAGGGGAATAATCTTTGTAATTTTTAAATTTATGATTACATGCGATTGAAAGTTTAAAGAAAATTAAATTTGTTTGGCTTTATCATATACATGAAAATTTTCCCTTTTGTCTTTTTATCATAATAATAATAATATGCGAAAGGTGTGTGTGGTGTTGTCCCGTTGTCCCCCTCTGGGTGCCCCCCCCGTGGCGGAAACCCCCCATTGGCCAGTTTGGGAAACGGGTCGACCAGGGGAAAGGGTTTTTTGCCCCCTTACAAGATGATCCCATCACTTTTTTTTTTTTTTTTTTTGCAGCCATTACCGAGAAAGTGAAAAAAAAAATGGGTCGAGAATTGAGGAAACCCTTTATGTAGGGTGATGGGGGATGGGTGAGTGGAGGGTGGGGTGATGGGTTTAAAGGGGGTGGGGGATGGGAGTGAATGGGGGGGGGGTGAGGGGTTTGGGGGGGTGGGGGATGAATAGGGGGGGGGTGATGGTAATGGGGGTGTCGTGTGTGTGAGGTTAATGGGAGTGAAAGGGTGGGGGGGTGAGTGTGGGTGGGGGTGATGGGAAGGGTGGTGAATGGGGGGGGGGGGGGATGGGTAAAGGGTTTTGAAGGGGGGGGTATGGGGAATGGGTGATGAATGGGTGGGGGGTGTGGGGAAAGGTGGTAAAGGTGGGGGGTGATGGGTTGGGGTGATGAAAGGGGGGGGGGTGTGGGGAAAGGGTGATGACAGGATTGGGGGTGATGTGAATGGGGTTTGGGGTTAAAGTACATTTCACATCCCGATTTTTATGAAATAGAAGGGGATCGGAGAGTCTTTTTGGTGGGCCCCAAAGGCCCCCCAACCAGGTGGGGGCCGAAACCCACCATAGCCCTCCACAGGAGCTAGCCAAAAAGTCCGCCCGGAGGGCGGCTTTGCGGCTAGTATTATATAAAGGGGTTGTAAAGGGTAAAATTGAAAAATTAGAATACAAAATGATGTAGATTAGAGATGCTCTATCCAAAAATAAGCTCATATTTGAATTCCATCATTTAGACACCCTTCATGAGAGGATTTCATTCAGATTTATGATGGCACCTAAGAATAACCCACCCTAATGTACTAACCCAAACACCATGCAGGCATGTTTCTTACGGGTCATTGGCTACTTGTCTTTCTTTTTCCGTAGTGAATAGCCATGGAAAGGGGAGTAGTTTGTAGTCATTCTTTTGTATCGTCTGTTTACGTTAAATAGTTGCGATAACAATAAGTGATGTACTATACACTCCTTGGTAACTCACGAAGAACCACTATGTTGTCGCGCTGTACCGTCATCACCACTCACAGCCTCCCATAACATATATCCAGAGTTCTTATCTTGCTTTAGCGCGATAAAAAACATGCTGAAGAATTACTGACACCGACCATTTTCCATAAATCTGTTTAGTTGAATTTTTTTTTTTTAGTTGCAAAGAGATGTGCCAAAGATTGAAAAATAAAGGTAAGAAGATCATTCCTAAAGGCCGCTTCTCAAAGATTAGTGAGCATGCATCAGATCTGTTCACAAATATAGTCAAAAGTGCAAGCAAAATAGGAATATTAATCTTTGAACCATAGTTGGGCAATGTTAATTGAGAAATGTTATGGCCCATCTCATTCAAAGTTTGTAGCTTAAAGTAATCGTCCAGACCATTTCATCATTCCTGATTTAATGCAGTCAAAATATAGCCATGATCGATTATATCAACAATATGTTGTCACATTTTGCATCCAGTCACCCGTTTTTAAATGATCCGCATTCAAAATCTGTAAATTCCCCGTGCTCTAAAAACACAACTGTTTATCAGCAGACGACGCACCATGGGTCGGCGATGTCACAACAGGGAGTCTCCCAGCACCGCCTGATACATATGCGCGGAGACTCTGAGAAAAATGTAGTACTTGGGGAATTTTGGGTGTTTCTGATATTTTTTTTGTGCGATGTGGCATGTACTTGCATCCTGTGTGGGTGCAGCGTGGGGGCTGTGCCTTTACCGAGAGCTTAGCACCCATTTGCAAACTGTGGGGCGACAATATATGTGTGCAGATGTGTGCAGCGGCGGCAAGCGGCGGGGAGCGGCGGGTAGGTGCAAGGCCACCGAGATGAGAGGGCTGCAGTACCCTGGCTACTACCAGCCGCTCCCCGTCGCTCCAAGGGTCTGCACACATATATCGTCGCCGTGTGGGTTGTGAATGGGTGCTAAGCTCTCGGGAATGGCACGGCTTTCTTGCCGTGCCCATGCAGGATGCAAGTATGTGCCGTGTCGCACAAAAAATATACCAGAAGCACCCAAAACTCCCCAAGTACTACATTTTTCTCAGAGTCTCCGTGTGTCTGTGTCGGGCGGGGCTGGGAGGCTCACTCGTGTGACGTCGCCAGCAAGTTTCGCGCCACGGCTGGAATGTGGCTGTTGTTTTTCCCGCGCTTTTTACAAAAGTCATGTTTTTAGGGAAATAAGGCGTGAAAATGAATCATTTTTTGTGAATTAGGTATTTTGAATGATTATTCAACATAATTATGCAAAGAAAAAATGGGTCTGGACGATTACTTTAACAGGATGCATTTACTCCTTCATTTGTTTAGTATTTTGAAACTCAAAATGCCACAGGTTACGTGTGCACCTGTCCGGTGGGATTCCAAGGGCAACACTGCCAATTGCCTGAAGTGGGTCACCCCTCCCTGCAGCTGCCCTTGGGAGTCATGGTGACCCTAGCGGTGTGGTGCACCTTCCTGCTTTGTGAGTATAACTTGGTGCCGGTTTTGTGCAAATACATATTCATGGTGACAATTCTTGAATGGGAAAGATGCAAAAAAAAAAAATGATGCGAAAGATGATAAACAATTGGCATTTTTGATCATGTTTCACAAAGTATATAGGTCAGATTTAGTGATAGTAATGCCTGACCCCCCTTGGCAGTGGTGTTGTGTGCATTCTTGCTACATCGCCGCGCTACGTTGCGCAGGAACCTGTCAGAAGCCAAGGATCATACGACAGCCTGTAACGGTGAACCGTTGACTCCGAACAGCCACACATCCGAGCGGATGGAACTGCAGCTGCTGAAACTACCACCAGCTAATGGCCAGCCCGCCTGCACCAGGAACCCCAACATAGCATGTAAGTGGAGAGATACTCTGAGGAGTTACATAAGAGGGACTGACAATGCCTTCCACCGCTTTAGGACACCTGCTGATAGTTTCTCTGCTGCACTCCAAATGTTAGTTTACATTATTTTGGTCTTTTGGTGGTAGAGCTATATGAATACAATAATATTGTAGTGTTTCTTTATTAAACGTGTTTATTTAAAGTGGCCATGTATACCACGGAGACAGGTTAGGCAATTACCAATACTCATTAACCTTTTAACTATCGTGGAACAATCTTGATATATATTACATGTGGAGGGTGTATGCTCCCCCTCACATAAGACACAATTTTTTCTTACTTCACTGGAAGTAGCCCTGAATTTAGGGATATTATTTTTTGTTTGAGTAGGCCTTTGTGGTTTACTGGTAGGATGAGTTGTTTGAATCTTCGCTACAGGCTGTTTGATTTGCGTAACTTTAGCAGGCGCTGGATAAATACCTACTAACGAGAGATCTTTAAAGTAATCGTCCAGACCATTTCATCATTCCTGATTTAATGCAAACAAAGTATAGCCATTAGTGAGTATATCAACAATATGTTGTCACTTTTTGCATCCAGTCAGTCGTTTTTAAATAATCCGCAATCAAAATTTGCACATTCCCCGAGCTCTCAAAACGCTCCTCAAGGCTTGCAGACGACGCAGCACGGCTCGGTGACGTTACAAGTGGAAGCCTCCTTTTCCCGCGCTGATCAGAAGCACGTAAACACAAGAGACAAATATAGTACTTGAAGATTTTTGGGTGTTTCTGATAGATTTTTTTTGCGATATGCCACATGCATGCATCCTTTATGGGTGCAGCAAGACAACTGTGCCTTTCCAGAAAAGTTTCCACACGTTTCCGACTGATACGACAACGTTAAATGTGTGGAAGAGATTTGTGCGGCGGACTCGGGCAGATTGGAACGGGAAGTTAAAATTTGCAAGGATTTGTAGTGATACACACACACACACACACACACACACACACACACACACACACACACACACACACACACACACACACACACACACACACACACACACACACACTCACCACACACACTCACTCACTCACTCACCGGATGCTGTTGTGTTTTCCTGACCTTTTCGACGCCTTCTCCAGACAAACAACGTCACCACCATCACTATCACCACCAAGACTCCTACTCCCACCAGTGTTGGCGTGAGTGCTCCAACCGGGGGGGCAGGCGTGGCGGGAGCGTTGACTGGGTGTGGGTGGGGTGTGACAGGAAACGGGATGTATGGGGTGGACTGGGGTGTGGTAGGAAATGTGGTGGACTGGCGTGTGGTAGTAAATGGGTTGGACTGGCGTGTAACATACTTGTGTAAGGGGTTGTTGTGTGTAAGGGGGTTGTTGTGTGTAACGGGTTGTTGTGTGTAAGGGGTTGTTGTGTGTTAGGGGTTGTTGTGTGTTAGGGGTTGTTGTGTGTAAGGGGGTTGTTGTGTGTAAGGGGTTGTGTGTGTAAGGGGTTGTTGTGTTTAAGGGGTTGTTAATTGTGTGTAAGGGGTTGTTGTGTGTAAGGGGTTGTTGTGTGTAAGGGGTTGTTGTGTGTAAGGGGTTATTGTGTGTAAGGGGGTTGTTGTGTGTAAGGGGTTGTGTGTGTAAGGGGATGTTGTGTGTAAGGGGTTGTTGTGTGTAAGGGGTTGTTGTTGCCGCTAACATCTGTTCGTCCGCCTCGTATTCTGGTTCAAACATATCAGTCTAGTAGTCCAGTGGACCCCACGTGCACCCCGTGGACAATCTAATGAGACCTACTTTTTTAGATGCACAAATATGTCTAGAAAACAAAAATCAATGTTAACACTGTCAACTAATGTCCCATGGGGTTCGTATGGTGGCCATCTTGGATTTCGTCGATCGCGAAATATTTGACTTGCTCGAAATTACCAAAATGTCCATAAAATCACAAATTATGTAGTTATAAATTTAATTTTGGTGCCCACGTGACAAGAATAACATGGCCTATTGTTATAAGAATAATTAATGCAGTAATTGGTACAAGTTTAGTCATGGAACGGCAAAAACCTAAAATAAGGCGAAAAAATTACTTCGGTTTTGCCGACAACTTACAACATAAATGACAATAACTTCACTAATATACAACATACTGGTCTGTTTAACATATCAAAATCATCGTCTATTATATTTATAATTATTCCCCCATCTAATGCAGTCAAACAATTGACATATATATATGATTATCATACACTAATTGTTACCAATGTAACCCACCCCCCTAGTGAAACTTTACTTACATCAAATACATACATTCGATAAAACAAAACTTAGTTTATATTAAATTTTACCAGTTAATCATGGGCAACTAGATAATACAAATTAGTATTGTTCAGTTGCCATTTGTAAACACTGTTTTGCTCCATATGTCATGTCATATATGTATATATATTGTATATATATGTTTGTTTCTCATACAATACTGTATTGCTCATGTGTATCGCTAACCTGTATACGATGTCAATTAACACTACTTTCCTTCTCCTTAGATGCATCAGTGATAGTGATAGTGTAGAGTCAGTGACCTAACATTATGTGTGGTACATCCGTAGTTCTTTCTGGTGGTGGAATATAACTGAACTAAATCATGGCTAGCACGAGGAAACGAAAAAGCGACAAAATATCAGCCAGATCTGAAAACCCAAAATGCCCACCATGTATCGTACACGCAATATACATCCAAGACTATGGTCCCTTGACATCTTTCAGAAATGCGAGAGGAAACCCAGATGAAAAATTAGCATATCTACATGAAATCCGTGAAAATCGAATGGTTGAACCTCCCAATTCACCTCGCCGTATGGAAGCAGTGTGTGCTCAGATACCAGAGACTCTCGAAGGTGTTGACTTGGAGATGATAGGACACCACAGACCATGTTACCAGCACTTCACAGCAAACTTACATCGCTTGAATGATTCGACCGTAGCATCTATGTCCACGAAGCATTACTCTCCACGCAAACTGTCATCTGCTGAGAGTTCCCAACTATTCCGACCTGAATGTATGTTCTGCGAGAAGTTTGAAATAAAGGTATATGGAAAAACCAAGAGACCCATCAAATTCCTATCATGGAAACACAAAGAGCCTGCTTGGAAAAGCATAGAGTCCCAGGCCCTTGAACTGGGAAAGGCTTGTCTATACCAACAAGTGAAAGGAAAGGACTTATTTGCCGTTGAAGCACAGTTCCATTCCGAATGCAGAATGTCCTTCACCACGGAATATCGAAATCACATCCGGGCACAGGAGCGAGAGGAGAACCGTAACGTAGACACTGATCAGGCCCATATGGCTGCTGCCCATAACGCAGCCTTCAACTTGGTGGTAGAACACATCCAGAAGCATATAGTTGAACATAAACAGATCATACAGCTCTCCATCCTGCGCCTCATCTACATCACCGAACTTGAACAGCAACACTTTCCCAACCAGGACTATCGAAACGAGAAGCTGATGAACCGTCTGAAGAACCATGATATTAGTGACAAGATAGAGTTCATCAAGGTTGCTGCCAAGGGATGCATATCGATTTGTTTGGTATACAGCACCACAATAACAGTTGCTGATGCAGTATCATTGGCATACAAGTTGGCCAGCGCTGATACAGTCCACGATTTTCTCGAGACCCAAGCCATATGATGCTGGGCAAGGCTGGGAGAAAACAGGACAAGGAATCTTGGAGCCAGTGTGGTAATGTGGGCCCATCCTACCATCGTCACTGACAGACTTGCTGGAGACTGTTGATTCAGAGGATGAGGAGGAGGATCTAGTGGAGGAGGAGTATCCAGACTATGATGGACTTGATGATGGCAACGATGAATGACTATTATCATGATTTTATTATTATATTATGACAGACTGATAAATACGTAGCTGTTTAATAACATTAACTGTCATCAGGTTCTGTTTTCATCGGTATATTTAAAATTATAAGAAAAGCTAATATGATTTGACTCTGTTATTTGTAATTATACCAAATGTCAATTACTCACTTCTACTGACAGCGTACCTAGCTGCCCTACATCACTTGTTAAAGTTTAATAGAAAGGAAACATTGTTTTCTGACTTTTCTCGAATGTTTGTATTTGACAACAAAGTTTCACTAGGAGGTGAGTAACATTGGTAACAATTAATGTATGATAGTCATATATGTATGTCAATTGTTTGACTACATTAGATGGGGGAATAATAGACAATGATTTTGATATGTTAAACTGACCAGTATGTTGTATATTAGTGAAGTTATCGTCATTTATGTTGTAAGTTGTCGGCAAAACCGAAGTAATTTTTCCGCCTATTTTGAGGTTTTTGCCGTTCCATGACTAAACTTGTACCAATTACTGCATTAATTGTTCCTATTACAATAGGCCATGTTATTCTTGTCACGTGGGCACCAAAATTAAATTTGTAACTACATTATTTGTGATTTTGTGGACATTTTGGTAATTTCGAGAAGGTCAAATATTTCGCGATCGACGAAATCCAAGATGACCGCCATACGAACCCCATGGGACATTAGTTGACAGTGTTAACATTGATTTTTGTTTTCTAGACATATTTGTGCATCTAAAAAAGTAGGTCTCATTAGATTGTCCAGGGAGTGCACGTGGGGTCCACTGGACTACTAGACTATATAGGGTTGGGCTCCCATCACTATCTGAGGTTCGTTTTCCTCATATACGCGAGCAGCGTCATTTATTTCGGTCTCAGATTGAGCATCGTACTCTAGATCTGTAACACCGACAGATTCACTGTCTGACACCGAAGTACAATCGCTCATCATCACATTTGCCGACAGGTGTCACACAGGCAGAAGACTATTGTTTACATTAGAGCTCCTCCTGTCACGTCATCCGTAGCCCTGTTGGAGGGAGGAAAAAAAATCGTGCGCTTTTTACAAAAGTCGTGTTTTTACGGAAATAAGGCCTTGGAAATCAATTATTTTTGGTGGATTAGGTGTTTTGAATGTACATTCAACATAATTAGGCAAAAAAAATGGTTCTGGACAATTACTTTAAGCTCTAAGGGTGGCTGATTTAGCTGATTACCCTTAAGCGTAACAATCTCAATCTCCCTGTGGGGGGTTTCCTGCTCAATACCTTCCAAATGCTTGCCCTCCTGCAATAATCCCTCTTCTATCTGTTTGACCGTGAAGTAACTACTATTATACCTCTGATTCATACGGTCTCGCATCCTGATTAGTAATTTCCTCCATATCATAGTACTGACCATCCAGTCTGACTCAATCAAGGGTTTATGAGCTTCAATATTATTGCTCCTAGGGTGCAATTCAAAGTTACTCTGAGGTCTTCAAATTCCTATAAATTATGATTAGGACTTGGTAGATCCATAAATTTGCAAAATAGGTTCTATATAATTAAGTCTTTATCTTCAAAATTTTCTCTGAGAATCTTGAGGGCCACATTATAATTGGCATTTTCCACTGTTAATTCCTTTACCAGTAGGTATGGACCTCTCAACTGACCCAACAAATAAGTTCATATATGCACCTCTGTTAAGTCAGCTCTCTCATCAATAAATTTAAATTTATCCCAGAAGGAGAGCCAATTTTCCCCTTCAAACTGAGGTAATGACAAGTCTGGTAATTCAATTTAGGGTAAAGAGGCTTTAGCTGTTGTTGGAATATGAACACACTCCAGTAATCCCTCATAATCAATTATCTTATCAAGATATCTTTGACACTCGTGTTCATACTTGGAAACACATTGGTGAATTAATTCTTTATCCCCAGCTTCTGTTAATTGAACTTCATATAGGATGTAAGCCTCCTCATATTTATGACATTGATTCCTTAACAATGGTAGACCAGTCTTAATTAATTAATTTAATCAATAGGAATAGTCTTAGCTGCGTCTTCACACTTATCATATATTCGTTTGAGCATTCCTAATTTAGCCGATAAAAATTAATGGTTATCTAATTTTGCAATGATTTAGTTGATAACTAAGTCAAATAAAGTATTAAATGCAAGATTATGTAGCTTAAAATAATTGTTAGTTGATAATTATTATCTTAAGTGGTGGAAGTGCTCGTCATTTCGGTCTGTCAAGACGCGTAACCAGTCGTATATAATTTCAACCACCACAACTAACAACGTAACTACAGGCAATATATTCTGACTGGCGTATGGTAGTTACACGCCTGTTGAGTCGTTCCTGACGCCGAAAAGCACTTCACCTCCACTCCTTCAACCACCTGTTGTGGTAGGCTCACAACTATGCCTCATAACGACCACTTCGAATCACATGAACATCAATATTCCTCTTATCGGGGCACCAATGTGGAAATTTTATGTCATAAACATTTATTTAATTAGAGTTCTTACCTTTAAAAATCCTTTGTCTATCTCATCCCGACAAAATACCCCAGCCAGTACTAACTAAGATACTTATCGGGGGATAGGACGGTTGAATTGGGTTGAAGGCTTATCAATACTGCAATGTTCAGGCGGTCGGAGTGGCCAGGCCGTGATCAGGCCGGAGTGGTGAAGGGCGGAGCTGAGTGTTTCGTGGTGGCGTCGGGCGGGTTATCATACCAACAGACGCAGCGGTATAATCACTGTGTCGAATGTAACACGTCCTATTGTTTAACACATATGTACAAAAGTTCATATACAACTTCTCGATATAATCAGAGAAGTTTGGAGCGAGATGTTTCTCCCGGGAGGGTCTGAAAGTGTACTTTTCTTCTCTATATAATCGGAGAAGCACAGTGAGAGACGTTATTAACGGGAGGGGAGGGAGTGTACTGACTACTCTCTGCGGGCGGAGAGTGGACCGCCACAAAATCCTAGCTTCGTGTCCAACCCTCTAAGGTGGAAATATTATGACGACGGCTATAATGACCAGTCGTTCTAATTAAGGTGCAAATGGTTAATACCACTGGGAATGTTAATTTATCATATCCCAATCCATATAATTTACTTAAATTACCTTAACTAATACCCATTACCATTATAATATATATACTATATATATATATATATATATATATATATATATATATATATATATATATATATATATATATATATATAATATATATTATATATATATATATATTTATATATTATATATTATATATATATATATATTATATATATGTATATATATATATATATTATATATATATATATATATAGTATATATATTATATATATATTATATATTATATATATATATATATATATACATTCCTACGCTCCCCCTATGATGAGCGAACAATACCTCCCTCAAAATGGGGGAGGGGGAAACAAAACCACCACTCTACCAATTGAGAGGGTGGTTGGTGGATAATTTCCACAGCATGTATTCTTATCAGAATCTTGTAATGCTAGAATTCCATCAATGCGTTTGCAGTATGCGTTTGCGTTCAATTGGCCTGAAAATCAGACATCCCAGTTTCCATTTGTCCAGTTGCGGTTGTGCTCTCTCAGGCAGTGTGAGTGATGCTCCAGTGCTTCAAATTTACGGAGCTATATATGAATTGAATGATTTGTTATTAATCCTCCTGCTATTGTCTAAGAACAGTCGTCAATCAAAAGAAAAACGGACAAGGCAACACAGACGCTCATACATTACTACTGAATCTGTCCAAAATCGGAGCCTATAATACTCTAGAAAAAAGCAGAGCTTTCATGAAGTAAAATTCAAATAATATTTTCGCCTGAGCAGAGAACAATTCACAGATATTTTTTCCCTAGTTGAGGAGGATTTGGTGAAACACTGCTGGACAGATAAGTCATTTGCCCAAGGCAGCAACTTGCAATATGCAAAAGATACGGCATGCATATAAAATATAAAATAATTGGAACCACAGATCAATGTTAAGTGACTCAAAATATTTGTAATACAGGGACCCTATCATCGAGACCATCTACCTTCAGTTTACAACAATTTTGCCAAAAAACTGTATGGCTTTCGTAAAATAATCGATGCTTAATGAGGTAGCTGAAGAAATAATACTTGGTGTCTCTAAATATATTGTCCATTACAAAAAAGAAACAAAAACAGATTGGGATACATTCTGAGTGAGATGGTGAGACAATTGCTGTCTATGTGAATACTGCAAATAAATGTAAAACAAAACAGTGTTTGTTGGTAAGATTTACCTCTCCATATTCATTAAATGCATAGCTGTGGCAATAATATCTGATGATTCAAAGCATGGTGGATAGGTTTAGATAGATGTCATTAAATTTGAATTTGAGATCCTCAACACCAAAGGCAGCAGTTGGCTCAGTCATATGTTTCTCCGGCTCTTCGCAATATTTATATGCTGTTTAATAAGACCATTGATTGCAGTCTCAATGCAATTTTCTTTTTACACACTATACGTACTGCATAGTGTGTACATGAAGGGGGAATGATGCTCACCATCCAAATTCTCCCTTTCCATGATATACCCGCGATGCTCTTCCATGTTGGCTAGCTGTATATCCTTGTAGGAGGGCAATGTTGGATCATATAGACGCCCATGTTGCTGCACAACTTCGATCAGCTGTTCAGTCTCTTTGACTGACAATTAGTGTTTTCCTCAAGGTTTTTTCTTGGGAGCAGAGACTATGTGTAGCAACAGCGGAGTAAACACCGGGATTCTGTCGTCCGTTTCCATGCGGTTGTATTTTCGTTCCCTACGATTGGAACGATTGACGCGCAACACAAACGTTTAATGCTAACGCAAACGTGCCTATCGAAACAACTGTGTGCATTTCCATATGTTCTATTTTTCCGCCTACTACAAACTCAACGTAAACGCATTAATGGAATCATTGCCTTATAAAGAAAACAATGTGTGGTGAGATCTTTGTTTTCGTTCCTCAGACGTGGACGTGCTGCGGGTGGATGCGGTGACGTTAGCGAATACTAGAGAAGGGCCCGGTGAGGATGGCGGCAGTCGGGGGACATCTCTATTACGGGAAGACGTGGCGGACAGGAGGGCCAGCAAAGGCAAACCTGAGAACGCACCACCCACAGGAGACGACCTCAGAAACTCTGCTGACGTGGGTGAAAGTTCCTCCCCAGGATCTCTCTCTTCCTGTGAGTGTTTGGCGAAGGAGAGATGACGGGGCAGCTTTCGAAAATATATGAAAGGCTTTACCCACTTCTTGTGCAGCTTTTTCATCAGTAATGGAGTACTGATAAGCATTGCGCTGTTATGTACCAGCGCATTGAAATATGTATTATCTATTTTCTAGGATAATTTTTACAAGTGTAATAAATACTTACATAAGAAAAAAGTTATTTCAGGAATACCTTCATAAGTCTATGGTGTCAATACATGATCAAATTTAACAAGGCAAAGTGACACATCGATAGAAGTTGTCCAGTGCATCAGCATCACAACATATTGACCATTTGTACATGTGCATGCAAATGTTTCCGGATAAAAAAGCGTATGGAAACAAGCATTACATAATAGTCGGCATTTTTATGGGGGCGGGGGCAACAACCCGATTATTTTTTAAGGAGGCCATAGCCCTGATGCCCCCTTAGAATCTGCCAGTGTGTAGCTTCGTAGAATTGATGAGTTTTTGCCATCGGTCATTTATCTATATTATTTTCTCTCTCTCTCTCTCTCTCTCTCTCTCTCTCTCTCTCCTCTCTCTCTCTCTCTCTCTCTCTCTCTCTCTCTCTCTCTCTCTCTCTCTCTCTCTCTCTCTCTCTCTCTCTCTCTCTCTCTCTCTCTCTCTCTCTCTCTCTCTCTCTCTCCTCTCTCTCTCTCTCTCTCTCTCTCTCTCTCTCTCTCTCTCTCTCTCTCTTCTCTCTCTCTCTCTCTCTCTCTCTTCTCTCTCTCCTCCTCTCTCTCTCTCTCTCTCTCTCTCTCTCTCTCTCTCTCTCTCTCTCTCTCCTCTCTCTCTCTCTCTCTCTCTCTCTCTCTCTCTCTCTCTCCTCCTCTCTCTCTCTCTCTCTCTCTCTCTCTCCTCTCTCTCTCTCTCTCTCTCTCTCTCTCTCTCTCTCTCTCTCTCTCTCCTCTCTCTCTCTCTCTCTCTCTCTCTCTCTCTCTCTCTCTCTCTCTTATAAGCTCAACTTGTGTTTCTTTCCTTTCAATGAAATGATAACTAATCGCTCTCACGGTGTCTGACGTGTCCCTTAGCCTATGGTTTTAGCTGTGGTGTAATAATGCGCAAACAAGTGTAATTTTTCATCACTTACAGCAGCGTTATATAGAGGACTAGCTGCAAAGCCGCCCTCCGGGCGGACTTTTTGGCTAGCTCCTGCGGAGGGCTATTGGTGGGCCTTCGGCCCACCAAACACAGACTCTCCAGATAGACCCTTCTAACTTTCCTGAAATCATGGATGTAGAAATGTATGTATTAACGCCAACCCATTCACATCACCCATTCACATCACCCCCAACCCATTCACTCACCCATTACCCATCACCCCCACCCATTCACTCACCCATTACCCGTCACCCCCCACCCATTCACTCACCCATTACACATCACCACACACCCATTCACTCACCCATTACCCATCACCCCCCACCTATTCCCTCACCCATCACCCATCACCCCCACCCATTCACTCACCCATTACCCATCACCCTCCACCCATTCACTCACCCATTACCCATCAACACACACCCATTCACTCACCCATTACCCATCACCCCCCACCTATTCCCTCACCCATCACCCATCACCCATCACCCCCCACCCATTCACTCACCCATTACCCATCACCCCACCCATTCACTCACCCATTACCCATCACCCTACATCAAGGTTTCCTCAATTCTCGCAACCCACTTTCTTTTCACAAATCTCGCTAATAGGCTACTAAAAAAAAATTAAAAAAATTAAAAAGTGATCGGATCATCTCATACGTGGGCTTAAAACCTTCCCCTGGTCAAGCCGGTTCCAAAACTGTGCCATATGAGGGGATTCCGCCACGGGGGGCGGAACCTATACCACACACCACACACACACACACACACACACACACACACACACACACACAGACATACACACTTTCGCTTATATTATTATAGACTAAGATGGTGGCTGCTAAACACAAAAGCTGTAATTTGGTGATATGGAAATAAACGTGCTATCCTCTATCGTAGAGGCGCGCAAGATGCTGGAAGAGACGAGGGGTGTAGTGGCCATCACCGTGGGATGAAATGTGACTATCATTCCTATGCAGAAGCATCGTGTATGAAACACTTTAAGTATGTTAGGTTTTTTTTTTCTCTTCGTAATTAAGGTGCCGCAGTCTGAATCGTCCCGCCATGGATCGGCCGTGAGGTGCGGCGTGCGCCACCGCCTGCTTGGCCCCGTGGCACCGTGGGGGAGCCGGTGAGGCTCTTCGGCCGGGGATCGCGTTTGATCACGGCCATGACCAATTAGTGGAGGACGTTGTACTCCACTTATTGAAGTAAAGAATAAGGATCGTGAGAAAAATATTGATATATACGTACTGATATAGCATTCGGCCGATGGTCGCAGCCTGCTCGCCCCTGTGGCGCTATGACGCGCTCCTCCTTGGCAAACGTGACGCCGCTTTCCGACCATCCACCCAGCGGGGCCGCCCAGTGTCCTGTCCCGGCCGCATATTAACAATACGCTCGCCTTTTCGGCGGAACCCTCCAGCCTCCCGCACTGGCGCCTCCTCCAGCCGCTTGGCTCCGCCCACTCTTGAATTTGAGCTTGAGTTAGGAGTCACCTAGTGAATGCTGTCGGTGAAGCCTTTGGTCTGGCGTTCTCGTTTATGGCGTTCAGGCGTTTCATCCTTCCTCTCTCTGCATCACATTCATCACATCATTCATCATTGATTCATCACATTCATCACTGAGGGGCCCGCTGCCTCTCATTCTCTCTCATACGTGCTCTCCAAGGATTCTTTTACACTCAACTTGTTGCAAAGATACTATATATGAGTCTGGCGAGAAGATATCGGTGAAGCCTTTGGTCTGGCGTTCAGGAGTTTTATTTCCCCTCCTTCCTCTCTGCATCACATTCATACGGTGTCCCCCATCACTGAGGGGCCCCCTGCCTCTCATTATCTCATACGTGCTTTCCAAGGATTCTTTTACACTCATATTGGTGGAAAGATACCATATATGAGTCTGGCGAGAAGATATCGGTGAAGCCTTTGGTCTGGCGTTCTCGTTTATAGTGTTCAGGAGTTTCATTTTCCCTTCCTTCCCCTCTGCATTACATTCATACGGTGTCCCCCATCACTGAGGGGCCCCTGCCTCTCATTCTCTCTCATACGTACTCTCCAAGAATTATTTTACACTCAACTTAGTGGAAAGATACCATATATGAGTCTGGCGAAAAGATATGCGAGCAGATGTTACTGTGATGAGATAGATATGTTTGAGTGTTGCCACGCGATAATACATAGGCTACATTTCCGTTTTGCAATAATAAATTATTATTATGGAGCTAGCATCTTGTTCTTGTGGAAATTATATGATAGACTGGCTCTCCACAAAATACACCTACAGCCATTATACATTAGTCATGGGGTAGTCAGTGCAGAGTCAATGGGGAGTTTTAAAGGGAGGCTTGACAATTTCATGGATGGGGATGAAGGTGGATGAAAGCAGTGGCGTAGCTAGGTATTTATCATTGGGGGGGGGGGGGCACCTGGGTGGGCACAGCTGACTATGGGGGGGCACTAGATGAGCCGAATAAGCCCATACAGCTGGGGAGTTTGGTGGGGATTGGGGACTTACTTTCACTTACAGTGTCAAGACCCCCCCCTTGCATATTTTGCATTCTGACCAATATCAAGAGTATATCTGATGTATGGACTATGGAAGGTTATTAGATTTTATTCTAGGAGTGTGTGTTGAGTGCTGTAGGGTATCATCCAGTTGCTGATGGAGAACGAAATAAAGCAGGTCATGACCAAAAATTATATACATATATTAACACTTATTCAAAATGGAAATAACATAATTGAACCTGAAAATAAAGAAAAAGGCAGAAGTTTTAAAGCAGCAGGCAAATAAATATTTTTTTCCCACTTAGAAAGTGAGAATACCTCACTTAAGCAAAATACTTCTGTTCTTGTGGTTCTCAGCAAACTTATCAACAAATACTTCTAAATCAAGGCTTTTAACTCGCCTTCTTTCAATTGACAACACAGCAAGATTACCTAATCTCTCATTGCCCATTGTATTTCTCAGTGTAGTTTTGATTAATTTCAGAGCAGAGAAGCTTCTCTCTGCTGAAGCTGATGACACAGGTAATACTACTGTGTTGCTGGAAATTGGGGGTTTTAAGTATGGGGGTTTTATAACTGGTCAACGTTACTTGAATGATATTATTTGGGGATGATTTGATAAAAGATTACAACTTGAATGAAGGATTTAAATTAGTCTTCTGACTTCACTATCTGATTGTAGTGTGACCACTTCTCACTACGGAGAGTACTGAACAAGGGGGTATACTTAAGGGGAGGGATAATAAGTTTTAGGTTAGGGATTAGCTGCCACCAGCCCTGGCGAGTATTTCGCTATGATTACTCCCGGGGCACGTTAGATTAATATTAATACTAGATTGATCTTGGTAGTCGTGGTCGGTACTAGGGGTTATACCTAGTAAAGGCGGAACTCTTTTGGATGTGGGGAATTATTTTCCTAACTCAATAATCACCTGGGTTTTCATAATAACACAAGAACTATATTTGTAAATGAATCCTATTTATTTTGGAAACATGGTAAGTCTCTCACTTGAGATCATCTTCAGCATATAACCTTTACACTCGGATACAGGAAACTCTTACTATGTGATGAAGGAAGCTCTAGGAGCATAACTCTCCTCACTGGATCCTATTTAGTGAATTTCCTACACCTAGTAACATATTACTTAATATTTATAAATCACACATGGAAGATAAATATCTAGTAGAGAAAGAAAATGTTGAGACAGTGTGGTCTGTGTTTCATTAAAACCATGTGGCCGTTTGGAGGTTTTGCGTCAAGACCTTGAAGAGCGGAGAGGGAAGACTCTCTTAATAACACGTATAAGGATGGGCGGAACATCTATGCCTTAGTGACACCGAACTGTACCTATATTGTTTATAATAGAAATATATAGATGTAATACACTAAGGGAGAAAAACCACCGGAGCTCGGGGCGGATATCTTACCTTGAAGAGCGGAGAGGGAAGACTGCGGTGCCCTGCGGAATTCCGCGCCAAGAAAAAAAGAACTTGTTTGGAAAGCCTGCTGGTGACCTTAAATGAACAAATTATAATCCCGAACCAACTATTTAAGTAATGAAACTCGCGTATCCCCGAAGAGGCCGTCCCTAATACAAAATGGCAACTTTGATATAAGGGAATTTAATGTCTGGTCTTAAGTTTCACGAAGGTTGGTTTTATATGTAATATCGACATTCCGAACACCTAACTCAGAGCGAAGAGGTATTGAAATCTTACGTAGAATATTGGTGAGCTCTCATTTTAGCGTGGATCCTTACTACAACGCCCATATATGACCATAACCGATAACGATAGGGATTATTTTGAAAGACGGTAAGATTCTGGGAGAGTTTCTTGGTCTGACCAGATAACTGGGGAAAGATAAAAAGAACTGACATCATTAGTTATCACTGATCGCAGAATAATTATCCTACGGATTGTGTCTCGCATACGGCATATCGGGGGGGGGGAATGGAAGACCGAGGAAAGAAATGGCGGGTGATAGAACGAAAGATAAACAAAATGGCGTCTAGGATGGCCAAACTGAGACGAAAAGATGGCGGAAAGAAAGAAATACGATGAGTCATGTGAAACTGAGAAAAGAATTACTTACAAGACATAACTCGGGAATTTTATAATAATAATACTCATACTATCATCTCCCGAATAATGGGCATTACACGCGTCTATTCTCCGGGAAAATTAAATTCTATGGTATCAAAGTAAATACTTACGGATCAGGTTTCCGTTTTAAAACTTGCGTCAAGAGGAAATGTGTATGAGACTAATTTAGAGTGAATTTAATGGAAATTCTTCTGTTCTTTGAAAACGGGGTCTGTTTGTGTTTAGATTACACGAAAATCCAATGCAAGGAAGTATCCCAGTCAACCTGATACCTGGGTAATGAACGTGACCGTCAACCTTGACTTAGTCCGCATTCTCGGTGCAGAGATATATCCCAGAGGCGCACGCCAGCTTACCTCTGGTAAATGATAAGAGCCCTACAAGTCCTGAAATGTCCGTCACACCGCAAGCTGGTTGACTGTAAGGTGAGAAGCGTAGTACTACTATCTCGAATTAAAATACTCCTCCCACTGAACCAGGCTTCGCCCGTGAGAATCAGACGCTCCGACTTCTAGACATGAGAAATCTCCTAGACCAAATTGTTTCATCTAGTCTGACACTACACTCACCTCTGACTCACTAAGTTACATTGAACACTTTTCGCTTAATCTTCACCTGAATATACCTGGTCGTGTTGATTGTAACTAGAATTAAAATACCTTGAAGACTCACCGAACCAGACTGAGTCTGTTAATGAAATTCACCTGAGACTGGTATCCCAATCAACCTCTTACCTGGATATATTACAAACATACTGACCCTCAATTTGTTTTGAATCCTTGTCAATGTTTTACCTTTTACCACTTTTCTATTTGATTTCCACAAGAGTAATAACCGGGTGACGCTACAACTACCCTAACCAGAGTAGGTATTAAACTTTCAAGTTCATAAAATAAAAATTTCAACGTTCATAAAATAAATTTTCAATGTTCATGTTCAAAATAATTCTTCCTTGATTTTCTAACATTTAACTAATTCATAACTAACACTGCACTGAACACTCCTGGATTAGTCTTCTAGGAGGTCTCCGTAGGTCGGGTTGTGAAGCTTGAGAGTGCGGAAACAGATGTCGTCGAGCTCCTTGCTATCGACGCAGCAAACGTCGCTGGCGTCCTTGTTCAGCCGGTGGATGGAAAGTATGGCGCTGTATGATTCGGCTACCTTAGGCGACGGGACAACCGAGAAGGTAACCATTTTCTTGTCTGGAAACTCCTCTAGGATCTTGGAAACTAAGAGCGTATCCTTGCTTGAGTCTGTGTCTTCATTCTTGGAGGTGGCGTCCACGATGTCACTCACCGCGGCGATGATGTAGATGTTCTTAGCGCTGGGGTTATTAGCGTAACTCATGACGACGTCAGTGGGAAGGCTGAGAGAGATCCAAGACTGTCCTCCCGACGCGGCTTCACGTCCTTTCTTTGCCATGGTGGTGGTGTCGAGGCGTGTTGATGGCGGCTACAGGAACAGCGGCTACGGCGGCTGGCTGTGATGGGCGGCGGAGCTGAGGTGAACGTCGCTGCTAGGCGCGTGGCGATGATGAAGGGTGGCCGAGTTGAGGCGAGCGGGCGTCGAGGCGCGTGGCAGGCTCTAAGGGCGTGGCGAAGGGCGCGACGGCCTGGGACGCGCGGTATGCGCTGGCTGTGTCGGCTAGGCGGGGTGGCTGGCTGGCTGTCCCGGCTGGCGGAGTTGACGGCTAGATGCGGCGGCTACGGCTTGCTTCTTACAGCTCACGCTCACATGGTCATGGGTTCATGTATGTATTGTGTTTGGTTTATAGGGAGAGAGATCTAATAAGCCTACTATAATGATCGATTACTATATGAAAATTTACTGAAATTTGACTATCTTGCTATTTATTTTCCCAGGTGTGATTCTGTTGCTGTTATTTTTAGGAAATAATATCCCACCGCTGTCACCAGTGTGTTGCTGGAAATTGGGGGTTTTAAGTATGGGGGTTTTATAACTGGTCAACGTTACTTGAATGATATTATTTGGGGATGATTTGATAAAAGATTACAACTTGAATGAAGGATTTAAATTAGTCTTCTGACTTCACTATCTGATTGTAGTGTGACCACTTCTCACTACGGAGAGTACTGAACAAGGGGGTATACTTAAGGGGAGGGATAATAAGTTTTAGGTTAGGGATTAGCTGCCACCAGCACCTGGCGAGTATTTCGCTATGATTACCTCCCGGGCACGTTAGATTAATATTAATACTAGATTGATCTTGGTAGTCGTGGTCGGTACTAGGGGTTATACCTAGTAAAGGCGGAACTCTTTTGGAAGTGTGGGGAATTATTTTCCTAACTCAGAATAATCACCTGGGTTTTCATAATAACACAAGAACTATATTTGTAAATGAAATCCTATTTATTTTGGAAACATGGTAAGTCTCTCACTTGAGATCATCTTCAGCATATAACCTTTACACTCGGATACAGGAAACTCTTACTATGTGATGAAAGGAAGCTCTTAGGAGCATAACTCTCCTCACTGGATCCTATTTAGTGAATTTCCCTACACCTAGGTAACATATTACTTAATATTTATAAATCACACATGGAAGATAAATATCTAGTAGAGAAAGAAAATGTTGAGACAGTGTGGTCTGTGTTTCATTAAAACCATGTGGCCGTTTGGAGGTTTTGCGTCAAGACCTTGAAGAGCGGAGAGGGAAGACTCTCTTAATAACACGTATAAGGATGGGCGGAACATCTATGCCTTAGTGACACCGAACTGTACCTATATGTTTATATAGAAATATATAGATGTAATACACTAAGGGAGAAAAACCACCGGAGCTCGGGGCGGATATCTTACCTTGAAGAGCGGAGAGGGAAGACTGCGGTGCCCTGCGGAATTCCGCGCCAAGAAAAAAAGAACTTGTTTGGAAAGCCTGCTGGTGACCTTAAATGAACAAATTATAATCCCGAACCAACTATTTAAGTAATGAAACTCGCGTATCCCCGAAGAGGCCGTCCCTAATACAAAATGGCAACTTTGATATAAGGGAATTTAATGTCTGGTCTAAAGTTTCACGAAGGTTGGTTTTATATGTAATATCGACATTCCGAACACCTAATTCAGAGCGAAGAGGTATTGAAATCTTACGTAGAATATTGGTGAGCTCTCATTTTAGCGTGGATCCTTACTACAACGCCCATATATGACCATAACCGATAACGATAGGGATTATTTTGAAAGACGGTAAGATTCTGGGAGAGTTTCTTGGTCTGACCAGATAACTGGGGAAAGATAAAAAGAACTGACATCATTAGTTATCACTGATCGCAGAATAATTATCCTACGGATTGTGTCTCGCATACGGCATATCGGGGGGGGGGAATGGAAGACCGAGGAAAGAAATGGCGGGTGATAGAACGAAAGATAAACAAAATGGCGTCTAGGATGGCCAAACTGAGACGAAAAGATGGCGGAAAGAAAGAAATACGATGAGTCATGTGAAACTGAGAAAAGAATTACTTACAAGACATAACTCGGGAATTTTATAATAATAATACTCATACTATCATCTCCCGAATAATGGGCATTACACTACATCAATTTTGGCCCGTCTGTAGAACTCAGGAAATGCCTCTTCATATGGACCAAGAATGTTCACTAAATCTAACAGTGATTTGGGCTTTTCATTGTCACTTATATCCTTATAGCGTCTTTCTAACAAGCGTTTTGCAGAGTGCAGCTCATGGTTAAGATCTTCCTCATTAGCACGAAATGCATGAATAAGTCCAGACATTTTCTCAAAAGATAAGAACTCAGTACTTTGTGGATTCAGTGCCTGTAATGCTTTCATAAGTTCACATGCTTCATTACTGAAGCGCCTTGTCATTTATGTTAAAGTAATCGTCCAGACCTATTTTTTTTTTGCCTAATTATGTTGAATGCACATTCAAAACACCTAATCCACCAAAAATAATTGATTTCCAGGCCTTATTTCCGTAAAAATACGACTTTTGTAAAAAGCGCGCGAAGAAAAAAATATTCCCTCCAACAGGACTACGAATGTTATTGATGACGTCAGAAGAGGAACGCTCCAATGTAAACATCTGTCTGACACCTGTGGGCAAATGTTATGATGAGCGATTGTACTTCGGTGTCAGACAGTGAATCTGTCGCTGTGACAGATCTAGAGTACGATGCTCAATCTGAGACCGAAATAAATTACGCTGCTCGCGTATACTATGAGGAAAACGAACCTCAGATTGTGATGGGCTACGCTATGGTGTGTGGCTACGGAATGTGTGGGTGGGTTGGGGGTGATGCGTCAGACATGCTGTGACATGGACAGGCAAGGGGGGGGGGGGGGGTG